>PNEQ01061739.1:6214-43325 GCA_003012365.1 Medauroidea extradentata | reverse complement strand
CATGAGTGTTTGAACTGCAGATATGCGCGTAGGGCATTCAAACAATCTGGTACAAAAGTCTTTTCGCGAGTACTTCCTGTCAATAGTCATAGCTAAAGTAAGTATTTAAAAAGGCGTTCCAAAAAACGCTGAACACAATTAATTTTATTTTATTTCTTTGTTATTTTTGTTTAATTATTTAATATTTTTTTTTCTTTTTTACTTTTATTGAACGTTATGTTTCGTTTATAGCGAGGTCATTAGAGACGGATACAGGAACAAGGAAAAGTTTCCTTTGTATTTTTTGTTTTGCTACAGGCTTCCGGGAGTGGAAAATAATTTGTCAAAGACTCGAGCGGATACGTTTTTGTACGCTGCCTGTAGCCGCAATTAGTAAATACGAGACGTGGCCTGCGTGAAAATAGTTTTAAAAAACGCTATGTTTAGTTATCAAGCTTTCTGACACGACTGAAATCACTCGCAGGTGACACGGGTCCGCGAAAGCACCTCTGCCCTCTTCCGGGGCTCGAGGCGGAGTCCTCAAAACCTACCAAAATTCCTGCAAATCGCGGCTCTACCGCGCTAAAACGTCGTCGACAATCAGCCCAGCAGCTTCCAATCGCTAGGCCACGCCCCACGGTTAACGACCTCTCGGCTGCAGACTGCGTCACCGTTTATTTCCATTATTTTCTTTATTTTCTTAGTTAACAAATTAAATTAACATCATACAGAAAGGGGGGGTTTGTAAAATCAACAAAGCTCTTTGTTTCTTCTACAATACATATTGTTGAAGGAAGTTTCCAGAGTAGTACTAACAACCAAACTGTTTTGCTGGCCCTATTTTAACACAAGTATGGTACCTACAACTACATATACTCTTTTTTTTTTTTTCAGTGCATATATAGCGGACATTCTGTTTAGCCGGCAGTACAGATCAGAAGCACTGGCAAAATAATTTTTTCATAGTTTTGTTTCAATGACCAATGTGCACATCTGCAGCTCGGCATCATGTTCTCATTGATTGGATGTTCATAACTCCCGGCGTCTTACAGGCTTCTACCCGCAAACGACATACGTATTGTGTCGCAGTAACATTGATTTCATTGGTACAGTCAAATGAGTGACACGTTCACAGACACATCGTCAGTAACCGTTAAGCAGCGTTACAAATATGCACAGGCGCGTAGCCAGTATTTGTGTAAGAGAGGGGTCTGGGCCTGGGACTTTTCTGAAGGAACACCGACCACCTCTTTAAAGTGGGCGGACCGAGAGTCCTACCCCGGGAAAATGTGGTTTTTAAGGTGCAAAATAGCTCTTTATTAGCTGTTCTCATGACTAAATATTTAATATATTACTGGTAAAAATTATAAACATTTTAATGTGAACTTTTCCAAAATTCCACCCCTTTAAAGCTTCTTTCCAAGAAAAATTTGGCTTTTACGTAGCAAAATATAGCTATTTTAACAGTTTTAGTTAGTAAAAATAGAGTACATGTTGCTAGTCAAAATATTTTTAATTTTTTAACATAAAATGTTATTAATTTTCCACCCCTTTGAAATGGCGGTTCGGGGGTCCTTCCCCAAGAAAATTCTGGAATTTAAGATGTAAAATAATGTTTTATAGCATTTTTTGTACGAAAAAAAGACTATACTAATGTTAAATATATTATTAATGTTTTAAATATGAAATGTTTTCAATTTTCCACCCCTTTAAAGAGGGGGGAGGGTTTCCAGGGCTCCTCCCTCGAGAATACTTGGATTTTAAGGTGCACAATAGTGTTATCTTAGCAGTTTTCGTAACTAAAAATAGAATACATGCTACTGGTAAAAATACTATAAAATTTTTAGCACGAAATGTTTTCAATTTTTCGTGGACTTCAGGGTCCAATATAAGGCTACTTTATACTGTTTTCGTAACTACATATCGGAATTTCTACAAGTGAAAATATTACAGATTTTTTAATATGAATGTTTTTATTTTTTTTGGCCTAAAGGAAGGGTGGAAACATTCTGACCCCCACAACCCCCCCCCCCTGACTACGTCGCTGGGTGTGCACGCAATGCATTAAAACAAGTTGGCGCAAAAAAAAAAATCAGGTACTCGACAGATCAAGCATGGCAGTTTAACTGCTATTGTATTATTAGGTCGCGACGACACCGACAACTTTTTTATATTCGTGATTTGCTGGACTGGTTGTGGTCTGGTTATAAATTAACAGTTCAAATGCCACGCCTGCGCTGTCCATACTTCACGATAAATGGAATTTCCGCTGTAATAGCAAATGTCACGGTTTCCTACACTGAAATGTAGAAAAGTGAAAAATTTTATCATCCGATGTGGCAAGTGATGAACTTCAAGGAACCATCCCAGTATTCGTCTGGAGAAACTTCGGCGATCCGTGGAAAACAGAAATCTGGATGGTCAGAGCCTGGTATCGAACCCGGGTTCTCTCGAACGCGAACCCAGAGTGTTACATTTGCGCCAACCATCTTGGTTATATTGCTTTGATAGCGATAATATACGTACATGCAGTGCTTTTTAACCATGCGATAATTTTTACCCCTACGTGTATAATCTCGAGTATGTGCGTTTATTTGCGGTTGTGTTGAACGTAAACAACTACAGTAAACTCCCGATTATCCCTGTTAATTGGTGCTGCGCCACGCACGGATAATCGGGAAACACGGATAACTCGAAAATAGCACATATCTTAGTATAAAATTGTAAAAAAAAAAAAAAAAAAAATTGAATTATAAATAATTAACTCTAATACCATAATTAGTAATGATTTTACCTACGAATAACGTATTTCGCGACCTTTTCACCAAAATAATTAAAAGTATGTCTGGGGTGCACGGTAAAAACGAGAAAAAATAATATGTAATTTCGTTAATCCATCCTTGCGCGCTCTCGTTAGTCCATTCTTGTGCGCAGGAGTTGACACTGTTACATTCCAAAAGCGTTTTTTAAAACAAAAATTTGCGTTTTTACAATGTTCAAAGTCGCACGGATAATCCAAAAACTGGTTAATCGGTGCACGGATAATCGGAAGTACACTATATATCAGTAACAGGCGCGGTTAGACACTAGCACCAATTTAGCCACACCCTTGATAGCAATGATATTGGCGGATACTGTTTACAATCCGAAATTTCCCTATTGGGCCTTTCTGAAATGCTTCACACTAGCAGGTCTATTGTGCTCAGGTCAGTGGCGGCTCGTGGGTTGTTGCCAGGTAGGGCTGCAGTTGCCAAGAGTTGTACAGGGTTGTGCGCTGGTTGACTCTACAGCCACTGACACCTGATGTGCAGGTGCCCCTTACTACTGAGTGCTCACAACACATCTAGTAGCCGGCAAATATTTCATGGTCGTTGGTCTACGGCGCGTTCATCAAGAATGTACAGTTACGACTATCTGCAGCCCCACCTGGCAACAACCCACGAGCCGCCACTGGCTTAGGTTACAATGGGTAATCATTCAAATAGTATTAAACACAATGCGTGTTCGTATGACTACCTTAACGAGATAAACATTCCCTCAAGTCAAAATTTAGTATCAAGAAAAGTTAGGTTTGGTTCAACTTTTGCTTAAAAGTGCGTGGTATCCATATAATTCAGCGCTAAAAGCAGTAATCACAGACAATAGTTTTTTTTGCCAAATCCAACTTTCTGAGCAAAAAATATTCTCGAGTAACATATATCTGAAGAACACTCTCTGAAGTCGAAATCTCGTACGACTATATTTAATTGCGGCGTAAGAGATCACTCTTAACAAATGCATCATACTGGGTACATGTTTACTTATTAAGTTGACAAATATAATTATCTAGGATTGCTGTTTTGCAGTTCTTCTATATTGAATCAAAGAATTCAGCTCTTATTTATCAACCATGCCCTCGAGTGCGCGGTAGATAAATAAGTGCTGAAAACATTGCGACGATTCTGTTGTATGGGTGCTCGTGACCCGCGTTTGGTTATAATAAGAGGTGTCGTTGCTCTGTCTCTTACGTGAGTAATGCTGGATGATTGGGTTCGTATTAAGTAATGTTGTAGTATGCCCGGCTAGCTCTAATTGAAATAAAATAACAAAGAAGATTCTTTTTAAATCGGCCTAAGGGACTCACGCACTGCGGGTTGCGTCACGAGAGGTAGATACTTATAGTTTCTTTCGACGAAAAGAATAGGCGCTTCCTCCGGCGGCTTTTGATCGGTCACGACGTTAATTATGTTGCAGGTACCGGCCTCGATCACCCGAAAAGTCCACCCACCGGTGACCCCGAGCTCGCTGTCCACCGTCCTTACAAACCCGACGACGAAGATCCCGACACCTGTCCTCCCGAGCTCACACACACCCGGCTCGTCTTAAGACTTCATCCTTAGTGCCCCGCGTTCCGCAACTTTGCCCTCCTGGGCGGCGTCCCCTTCCCGCCCCCCGGACTCATGGGGGCTGGTAGGTTCCCCCGACCAATCAGAGCGAAGACCTGGCCCGAACATTGCGTGCGTCCCTTGTGGAAGCCTCCGTATTTATTTAAAATCAAATTAAACATGGGCACATTCTCACTGCAATTACAAATAAAACACTTAGCCTAATTACTACTTGCTATCTTTAATTAATATAATTCTAGTTCAAATTACGTAAGTTACAAGGGGTCTGTTGGGGGAGGGGGAAAGGAGATGGAATGTGTAGGCGAGAGAGAAAGAGAGAGGATTGTATGGCAAGGGGACAGGGGGAGGTCGGGCGCCCCCGCCCCTTCTAGAACAGCATGTGGTAAGGTTCACGCATCATCTGCTCTATTGTCGTCAGACCGGCGGGCAATTATCACTCTTAAAAACTAAAATCATTATACATAAAATTATCTTTATGTTACTAGCAGATTCGAGTCTGTGACATTCCACAGGTTAAAACGATACCAGACACGATACCTCTGTGATAATATTAGTAATATTCATATTTTCTACTGTTTTTATACTGGCCTATCATAGGATCACACAGACCCCTCACAATCAATACTGAAGTTAAAATGGATGGCAATATGTTACGTATGACAATAAAGGCCCCTTCATTACAATCAATCATCATAATTAACCTAAACTACATTAATTTATGTATATAAAAGTATCAATAAAATAGGGCCGTCACAACATTAATTGTTTTCTACGCTTTTTGTGAAGCCAATATGGATAAAATACTCAATGACAATCCAAGATAATTGTATTTGCCAACTTTATGTGTAAATATTTATTATCCAAATTTGCAACAATGTTCATGCGCGAACTACATAGGTCCCTTAATGGTAATACTGTGTAGAATGTATGGACTATCAGAAGCCCTGGAAGCGAGCCTACGTTGTCGCATGAGATACTAAATTCACAGAGAATAAATATCTTGTGTTGTACTAGGGAACGAGTATAATTTTTTTATGCTGAATAGAGAGAAAGTTGGATTTTTGTTTGCCACGTTATCAACGAAATTCAATCTATATGAAAAATTAAGCGGCTTACTAACATATTAAAATGTAAACTTTATGATTCTTTAAATTGCCAACTACATCAACACAAATGTTCTTATAACTACAACAGGCAAATTCGTTAAGTCTCAATACTAAATGAGTGAGAGATTTTGGTCAGCGCTTCACATTGAGGTCTTTAGCGCTGGTGAGGGGTGACATGACGTGAGCGTAGAGTAGCGCCGGAATGAAAGGGCGGGGAAAACGGGACATACCCGAGAAAACCCGCCGGCCAGCGGCATCGTCCGGCACGATTCCCACATACGATAATCCGGGGAGGGGTGGGAGGCGAGAGGTCTGATCATTCGGCCACCGTGGCCCCCTCAATACTAAGAATAACCATTGTAGCAAGTCTTCGGCACTTGTGTTTGTGTTTACGATGTTATTACAGTAACTTTGCGGGTGTTAAGTTATATGGCGTTAAACCAAGACATTTCAAGAAGAAATAAAAAAAAAAAGGAATAATTCAGCTGTGACTTAAAAAGTGGACACTTCACGGTGAACATGTACTGCGGCCCACGTTCCCAGGTAATAACAAGCATCATTAAATTCTCATCAGTCTGTACAAACAGAAACATAGCAAGAGTAGGAAGAGGCAGAACTACAAGAACAATTGTTTGTAACCTTCACCGCCTAAGTCTCTACGCGCATGGAACTCAAGTGGTGTGAATTATTTACTTTTAGTTTCAGCAGTGACGCTATTATTTTATATTTATGACGTAGTACCGGTGTACTAAAGATTTGTTAATGTTTAAAAATTGCAGGTATCTTTGTATGTATGTATGTACGTACGTATATATATGTGTGTGTGTGAATGTCTGTCTATAGTCTGTATAGATAACGTATGCGTTCCTATACTATTCAGTCGGTTTCATTCTATTTTTTAAAGTCGTGATACAGTGCACATTCAATTGAAGACCTCCTTTCCAAACTATGCTAACTCCAAACTGTAAGAAACGTCAATAAAATATAATATTTTTTCGTGCGCATTTATATCTGTTTTGAATTGGTTACTAATCAAAATACAACAATTTGACTGTGATTAGTAAGTTAACTTACTTCGTATAGAAATAAATGCACACAATGAAGATACTAGTTTTTTTTGCTAATTGTTAGATTTTGAATTAGCATGGTTTGGAATTCAACTTCCCAATTTATCGACAAATTTTAACTGGAATAATGAGTATGTAAATTTTTAGAAATTAATATTATCTTTTTAACTCTCTTGAATATATTTTTAATGGCAAATTTAACAAACTAAGGCCTTATTAGAATTAATACGGTGGTTTTTTTTCACCATACCTTTAATTTCAAGTGTTTTAACATATTTTTTCTTTTCGCACGGCGTGCCTAAAGTATTAACATCAGAAACCATATAGAAATGTTACAACTGTAGGTATACTGTCTTTGTTACGCATAGTGGCTATAGTGGTCAAGGAGTGCCAACTTTAAGAAAACGTTCAAAGCTCTGTCCTATGTCTTGTCGGTGACTAAAACCTGATATACAGAGGCAGGAAAAATGCGCGGGCTCAGTGACGTGTAGGATAGCAAACATCAACTGCTCATGGTTAATGTTCACTGACGCAGTGATTGATATCACGCGGCTCGGTTTGCATATACTTGCTTCATTATTATTGGCTCAGCATCCTCCGAGATGAGTCAAATACTGCACGAGCCAATAGCAAACGTAACACAAATGTACCATTGTTAGAGTCCTAGTCTGTGTTCAACGTTAAAAGTGAATTTATCATGTCTCTACTGATATAGTAAACGTAATACAGATTGTCGCAAAAATGCTGTCGATGTGAGATAGTTAATACTAACTAGTTAAAATTTAATACACAGTCAGTAGGCCTACAGTTGTAACATTTTTACTAAAGTGTTTCATAGGTCAAATTGTTGGCATGTCGTGCGGGCAAAAAAAGTTAAAACCCTTGAAATTAAAGCTGCAATGAAAAAATAACGACACTGACACATGAAAAGAAAATTGGCGGGTTGTGATAGGCGTAGAGAGTAGTGTGTACCGGTTCCATATTTCCGCGTTTGACGCGAGAGAACAGCGGCGCGATAAGAACCAGAGTGCCATGCTCGACGAGACGCATATCGCCTCTATTCACTGCGCGCCTAATTGGCGTGCAAGGTTTTCCTTGTAAACTTTTTCCTATGGGATTTTAAGAGGTGACCACACCATTTTATTTTTAGATAGTAAGATGTCACGCATGTATTATTTCTAGAGATGATGGTTTATCGCGGAAAAACTTGACTATTTGCTAGGCTTCAACATACGTTCAACTTATCAAAAGATTACTGGCTTTTCCTTGTACGTGGATCGCCCTATTTGACTGAGCCAATAAGAATGCCGCTATTTTAATATTTAATGCAGGTTATTGGTCTGCAGACAGCTACGTTGTGTCAGTGTTTTCAAGGCTATGTTGACGCAAAACATTTTCGCGATATACCATCATCTCTAATTATTTCATTCTACACTTACGAATTCATGTGGTAGGAACTTTTGGAGTTACAGCCGGTATGAAAAAAAAATCTATATTTTGTTGCTATTTTGAGATGCCCGAAAATCATGTTTCTAACAAGCGTGATGAATTTTTTAAAACCATGGAAGCATAGATTCAATAGTGTGTTCTTTTCGTAGGTCAACAAAACATGAATGAGTTATGAAGGCGTGGTACATAATTCAACGCTAAAAGCATCAATCTATAACTGTAGGCTTCTTCAGTGGCGGATTTAAGGGGGTGGCTACCGGGCTGAAGCCCCCCCCCCCTCCCGGACCAAAAAATCTTGTTCAACATTATGTAGCCAAAGTATGCCCTATCGACTCAAGGAAACTGGTTTTTTTTTTCTATGATGATCCAAGTACATTTATAGTGTCCTACTTGTATGTATGTCAATTTTAATGTCCTGTAACACTAAACAACACTTTTGAGTTACATGGCATTATTTACAATCCATAAAATCAGGTAAGCCCTCCCCAAAATGTGTTTTTAAATCCGCCACTGGGCTTCTTGAAGACAATTTACGAAAATTAAACAATAGCAATCCTAGACAATAGTTTTAGCCAACGTTTTAAACGAAATTGTTTCCAGTGTTACGAACTTCTGAGACACAGTCTCTGACGCCGGAACCTCATGCATTTAACTGCGGCGCAAGAGATCACGCGTGACAGATTAGTAATTCTGGATAAATATATACTCATATAGTTGGCAAATACCATTATCTAGGATTGTTATTGAGTACTTAATCAATATTGGCTTCGAATAAAGCGTAGAAATCAATTAATGTTTTCAGCGTTTAGTTATCTACCAGGGCCCGAGTTTCTTCGCATTTAACGACAATTATGTTTTAAAACATAAATGGGAGCCGATATTGTAAAATCGCTTCGTAACTTTGTAATGACTGATTTAAACTGCATACTTTAATTTTGTCGGGTCAGAAGACTGCAAAATAGTTGCTAATTAGTTAATTAACGAAATTTCCTTTTAACTGATAAATTAGCTATACACATTATACAGTTTGTTTCGGAAATTACATTGCATAGTAAAACCAATTCGCAACAAAGTTACTAAGCAATTTTACGGTACCGACTCGCGTATGGATTTTAGTAAATAATTCTCTCGACAGCCGAGAAACTCGGGCCCAAGTCCTTTAAGCGGTTTCGCGTGAAAAAAAATACGCGTGACACACCGCGCTGCCGTCTATGCGCCAGTCGAGGACTCCTCTTAAATGACACAGGTAAACAATGGAAGCTATACACATCGTTTGGCGGACAAGACAGACGGCGTACGACGTGTTCTTCGTGCCAAAGTTAGACAGAGGCGGCGTCTGCAAGCGTTGTCGTGCTGTACCGAGGAGGAAGAGATGTGAAGTAACACCCGCAACACTACTGGAGTTTGCTTTCCCCTCTCGCTAGGGCAGCTGCGGAATATCCCCTCGACCTTGGCTGGAGGCTTCTGCCCCACGTCGATAAACAAATGCCGGCGACGAGTTCCAGGAAACACCGGGCCCGTCTACCGCCGGCGCCAGCCACTCCAGCTGGCAACTTCCAGCAGCGTCTCTCCAGCGATTCCCTTTCATTTCAGCAGCCCACAGAGAGTTCCTTGTCCGTGTGTGCTGATAGGAGGCTGAAGCACGCTTCCTTAACCGAGTGCCGTGCCGTGACTAAGACTGACGATTTATACGTGGTTCCTTAAGAGTGCGTGGTATAAATAAACGCTGAAAACACAAACTGATTTCTAGGCTTTTTCCGAAGCCAATATGGATAAAATACTCATTGACAATCCTAGATAATGGTATTTGCCAAATTTATGAGTAAATATTTATCCAGAATTACTAATTCGTTACGCGTGATCTCTTGCGCCGCAGTTAAATGCACGAGGTTCCGGCGTCAGAGATTGTGCCTCAGAAGTTCGTAACACTTGAAACAATTTTGTTTAAAACGTTGGCTAAAACTATTGTCTAGGATTGCTACTGTTTAATTTTTGTAAATTGGATTCAAGAAACCTACAGTTATAGATTAATGCTTTTAGCATTGAATTATGTACCACGACCTCTTAATACAACCACAGCAACCTACATAATAATCAAAGTGTAAATATTGTACCGTACTCACGGTCGTAGAAGAACAGGTCTGGACACCCGTCTATCTACCAATGTATTTTGCTTGACCCCATTGTTGTTTGGCTGTAGTTCACAAAGTTGCCGAGAATGTTGTGCGTCTTTGGCGCTGCAGTAAGGGCGGTCGGGCTCAGACTCCGCCCACTTTTTTCCAGTGTTTACATTATAAAATCAATACACATTGCTGGAGACATGCTTTAGGATTGTGAGGGAAGGAAGTGTTTCATAAATTGATAAAAATTACGTTTTGATAAATTGTTAATCTTTATAATGAAAACACTGAAAAAAAGTGGGAGGAAAATGAATGGAGTTTGTGCCATACCGCCCTGATTGCAGCTCCAAAAACGCACAACATTCTCGGTAACTTGGTGAACTGCAGCCAAACAACAAGGAGGTCAAGTTTCCCGGCGAGTGTCCAGACCTGTTCTTCTACGGCACTGACCGTACTCAAATTTTAACTTCTGCGTTTACAATAAATAGAATTTTTAAATTATTATCCTAGAGAATATGGTCTTCAAATGTGCTCAATTCATCACGAACCACGAATTTGTTTATTTATTACAGTTCTGCTCCATATACCCTGTGTTAGTATTTAATATTCGAATATGTAGAACCCATTACTGTATACAGTATTTTACAGGAGATTTGCTTCGTGATTTGTAATACATATATTTTTACATAAGCGCATGCCAGACACATATATAAATACATTTGTACACATATAATACATAAAATTATGGGGAATCGCTAAGTATGTGGTTACACGTTTATTATAGTCGGTTGTGTTCAATAATTTCAGGTCTTCTGTTTTTCTTAATTGGCTGGAAATGACGAAAATGGCTATTCTTCCGGTTTTTTCAGGCATGAAAGTATTGACGTATATTGTTTTAAAAGGTATATATGTGTACAGTACGCCCTTATGTTTAATATCGCGTCATACAATTATTATACCACAAATGAATGTCTCATAAAGACGAGCCATGGCCGAGAAGACTGCACGACAGTTCGGTGACTTGCGCCTAGAAGCTAGGATGAGGCGTGATGCACGTGCTTTATCACCCTTATAGCTTCCGCACTTCCAGGCCTCAGACGCTCAAAAATACGATCACCGAGGCGGCCACCTTAAGGGGGATGCGGAAATGTCATTTCCGAATTTTTTCAATTGTCACTGTAAGTTGCATACAGTGAGGTTTATTAAAATTTCCCGTCTGACACGGCGCAAATATTACCGTCTTAAGAATGTTCAAGTGCGATAAAGTCATAATTTTATATTTATATGAAATGGTGTTAATTTTGCAGAAGATTCTTGTGAGTGCAATTTCCTCTTACGAAACAATTTTAGCTGGCGTAGGTTTCTTATAACGGTGCGTCAAAGTCAAAATTTACATGTTCTGCTGACATGATAGTGAAAATCATTGACTTAAATAGAGAGAAATAATTCACAGTGAAATAACATACTATGAGCTACGTAATAAAACCTTTTAAAGAATTCCCCGAACTGTTTTTGTATTTTTAAAAAAATGTTGAATTTCAACTTTTTTTCTGTACTTTGTGATTTTTTTTAAAATTAAAAGTAATACGTTGTGGTTTTTTTTAATGTTTTATTGCATAGCTCATGGGATGTAAGTTCACAGATAATTATTTTGTTTAAGTAGGTCAGTTGGTTTCCACTATCTGCATGGCAGCAGAAAATGCAAATTTTGACTTTGACGTCCCGTTATGAGAAAACTACGAGAGCTAGAATTGTTTCGTAAGAGTAAAATGCGCTCACAATTATCGTCTACAAAACTAACAATATTGCATATAAATATAACTTTATGATTTTATCGCACTTGAACACCCTTAAGCTTTATAGGCGGCTCGGGATAAAGTGAGTATTAAAAAAAGCCCTACTAAATTTATATTTTCAGCCAATTTTTATCCTTCCGCGCGTAACGGCAAACGACGGGAAATGTCTAACCCTCTGTGTACACGTCCCGTTATGTTTGCACGTGTAAAGTAAGTTGTGCAAACGGTAAAAAAACTATACATTTTAATAAAAATATTATTACTTGTATACAATACAAGTATATTGATTTTGGTTGACTTTGTTTTAGTATTGTATTTAAATAGGGAACTACGGGAAACTGTATGTCGTAACTTCGCTGCCAACCATACAACCAGTAGACAACTATCGTTAATGTTGAATTAGCTGCAGTAATGGCTAGTAAAATTTTTAAATGTTAAAATTTTAGTGCCCGAATGAACTACCTATACCAATTCGTCACACCTACACTCCCTTTCTTAGTTTCTGACTAGTAATCTTCCGGATGAATAAAGTAATTTTACTTTACACGGCAGGTTACAGGCATAGTTAGAGATGATGGTAAATCGCGAAATATTTTACGCCAGCATACTCTTGAAAACGTTTCTTGTAACATAAGTGAACGCCTGACACAACGTAGCTGTCTGCAGACCAATAACAGGCACCAAATATGACAATATCGGGATTTTTATTGGCTCTGTCAAATAGGGCAACAGCTCCAAGTACAATGAAAGCCAGTAATCTTCTAGTAAGCTCCAGTGTGTTGAAATCCAATAAACAGTCAAGTTTTCCCGCAATAAACCATCATCTCTAGGCACAGTATAAGCAATAGTAGTCGATCAATACCAATTGTATACAATCTAAGACACTATTCCCCGTCTTCCTTGTCGAAACATTAAACACTATAGAAAAATTGTCGGTGAAATGGAACGCAGAAGTTCCATTATTAAAAATGGCGGGTAGTTAGTTATTGCCATGAAGTAGTGAGCTACAGTATGTGGCAGTAGTAATCGCCAAGGGCCCCCTCATCTCACTGCTGAAGTGCCAGCCGTAGATCGTCCTTCACGGCCGGTGGGTCCTGGTGTGAAGGAATGTGAGCGCCTGCCTGGACGGCGAGGTGAGACATCCTGCCTGCCGTCAGTGGACCGCATAGTGGACTGAGCCAGGCAGACATCCGCCCACGAGAATCCTTCATTTCCTTCCCGTACATCTTGTCCACTAACTGACGCATAATAGAACACACCCCGCGAGTCCTGAACTAAGTTGCTGGCAAAGTATTGTACAATGTGGCAACTAAACATTGTAGTTAGTCCCCTCTTGCACTCCACAGATATGTTACTTGTCTCTAGGGGCGGGAATTTTTGGTGAAAAAATGTTTGCCCCACTTTGTTTCAGTGCCTTACGTGCACACCTGCAGCTCAACTTCATGATTATTGGCAGAGTGTTTTTGTGCAGAGTTGTTATTCATTTGACTGTGCCAATCAGTACACGGTTAACTGCCACACATCACGTCTGTGATTTGCGGGTTTAACCTCCAGACGTTGTGTGTTAAGGCATCCAATCACTGACCACAAAGCAGAGATACAGGTGCGCACGTAAGGCACTGAAACAAAGTGGGGCAAAAATCTTTTCACGAAAACTACCGGGTCCTATGTGTACGTAAAATGTTCTACAACAGTTTGCCACTTACATTTTCGTTTCCAATTCAGCACAGGATTCGCGTTGTTTGCTTATTATAGGGTTGTTTCTGGACATAATATATACATATATGTGTATGTGTGTATAGTATATATTGAAGAGGCGGAGAGGTGGGTGGACGAAGAAGAGGGGGGAGGTGCCGTAAAACCGCGAAAGGAGAGCAAAACGGGGTAACGTAAAACTAAAACGATCACTAATGACTATAGATGATGATATATCGCGAAAATATATTGTGTCAACATACACTTGTAAACATTATAGTTAACTGCAACACATATGGCTGGGCGATGTCCGTCTGACAGAACATAGTTGTCTGATGACCAATAACATGCATCAAATATTACAATAGCGTTGTTCTTATTGGTTCAGTCAAATAGGACAGCAGCTCCACGTACAAGAGAAAGACAGCAATCTTCAGGTAAACTTAAAGTGCATTGAAACTCAGCAGTCAAGTTTTTCCGCGATAAACCATCATATCTACTAATTAACTTTAACATCATTTTTCAGCATTCACAATTTGTAAAGTTCTTTGCTTCAGAAAATATCCAAGAAAATAAAATACCATTATTTATTAATTTTAATGTTATTAGCTCTAGTAAGGTTATTAGTTATAAGGAATTTAAAATGGGGAAAAGTTTTTATCAAAAAACGTTTACTTAACATATTTGTTTTGTTCTTAAAAGGTTTGTGCTTTGTGGAAATATTTCTTTTTTGGAAATGTATTACAAAAACTAATACATATTTTCTTACGAATTACGTACGACAGTTTGGAGTAGTAAGACTGAATGTTTGCACAACTCAAAGAGTAACAAAATTCATTGGAGTAACTAGGGAGAAATTAGGGTTGGCTTAACCACGTGTTATTTTTCAGTACGCCAGTGGTAAAAATCCAAACGTTTTCAACATAAAATTATTTATTTGAAATTTTGTATTTTCTTTGTAAAAAAACGTAGGAAAACTTTGTTGTTAACCAAAATCAGGTTTTTTTATTCGCATGTTGCAAGAATAGTGTGCGTTGTTTATCAGTACCTCAGGTGCAGCGGTGGCTCCAGCATTGCCCAAGGTGGGTGGCTATGCCTTTAAAACCCCATGCCAAAAGCGGGGGAGGGGGTGTCCGGGGCATCCTCCCTGAAATATTGGGATTTTAAGGTGCGAAATTGTGCCATTTAAGGTTCGGCTTTAGTCGCCTATACAGAATAATTTTATTTTCCACTTTTTTTGAAATTCTGATAACAAATATGTTCAACATCCTGCTATTCCGCAAATTGTAATTACCTTGAGCTACAGTACGTAGAATATGCGGTACAGTCACAGATTTAACACTTTTCGTCACAGAATTAAAAAAAAAAAAAAGTGGAAAATATATAAAAAATGTAATTATATAATATATCTACAATATAATATATTATGTATAACAGATAATATATTTAATATATATTATAATGTATAAGTTAATATAGATAATGCATTATAATATAGTATAGTAAATAAAAATATACATACATAAAATTCAATACGGCGACGGAAACCGAGCCTAGCGTTTCCATACCAAGAATTTAAATTACATATGTTATGCATAGTTATATTTTTACTAATACCTCCTTGACGGTTATACATTTCTTGATTTTATCAGGGCTCAAGGGGGGGGGGGTATACCGCAATGCCCCCTCCTCTTTCTGGTCCCATGCCTGTTCAGGTGTCCCCCTGAGGTTCAAACCAGCCCTCAAGCTAAAAACACATCAGGGTAGCATTACTATCATTGTAAATTACTGTACAAAAAACTGTAAACATATTTTCGAATTACTTTCCCGTAAGCTGGTACCACGAAAAATTAACGCATTCCGTCTTTAGGGCGCGGTCTACCGCTATTTTCATCACCATGTTTTAATTTTGTATTTGTACCAGATCTTTTTTTTTTATTTTAGACACAAAATGTGATTAAATTTTGTTGTTATGAAATTTTTTTTTTTATCTTTCATAGTTTTCGCATAATGGCGTAAGTCAAAATTTGCATATTTCCGTTTTAAGAACTACACTTTCGCCAACTGACATACCAAACTGAAAAAATTCACAGTGGATATAGACGTCGCAGGCTACAATGTCACGTACGTAAAACAAAGACTTTTTTTGTATTTAAATAAAAATGTGAAAAATTCGATAACTGTTTTAAATACAAAAATGCTTTATTTTGTGATTTAACATAGCTGAATATGTAGCCTACAACATCGTTATTTACTGTGAATTTTTTCAGTTAGGTAAGCCAGTTGGTTTTAGTGTCGTCCTTAAAACGGAAACATGCAAATTTTGGCTTAACGAGCCATTGCGCAAAAACTATGCAAGATAAAAACAATTATAAGAAAAAAATTTAGTCACATTTTGTGTCTAAGACAAGAAAAAAATAACTGGTACTAATATAAAATAAAAACATGGTGATGAAAATAGAGGTAGCCGCGCCCTTAACTCATCCTGTATACGCCAGTGAAACTTCCCTCTGACAATCTTACACCGACTGGCCTGTATCTCGTCTTGATCATCTACAAAATATCTGCAGTCGTCAAGTGTTAGAAATGTAACATGCCTCTCTAAGTCGATAACCACGTGACAGAAAAAAATAATAAAGAGCGCAGAAAGAAGTTACAAATCGTGGCTTTCAACATTGTGGACCGACCGTTAACAAACCAAAGGAGTTCTCTCGTGGAAATGATTTCGATGTTCTATTTTTAAACTGGTGACGAGTCTTGAAAGAGACAGTCACAGATCGCCATGTTGAACATCGGGCAGACGTGACGGGCTTCATGCGCAAAGTCTTTCCACGCCTGCGAAAAGCAAACTGTCTCGCCGGAAAGAGACTTTTCACTTGTGCCACATCCGTCTTTGCCACAAGGGTCCTGCCAGTTTGAACTGACAAGTGTTTATCAACGGTTTCTTTTAACAAGATCACGTGACTCACTCGCAACACCTCTCACGATATGGTGTTTGTCAGACCATCATTTACCGTCAGGTCCCTGTTGTTCGCGCCCGCTATTCTTGGCTAACGGTTTTTTAGAGTCTGTCGCCATCAGTGGCGATGCGTGACGTAATTTGAAAGGCAAGCTACTAATCATATTTGCGACTACCAGGATTTAACGCTTAAAAAAGGGAAGACGAGAGGCGGCTTAAAACTAGGAGTATGTTTAACGGAAGAGAGAGATAATAAAATCGACTATAGCATATTCCCTGGCAACAAGCATGGCAGCCAGTTTAACAACTGACGTAACGGAAATCGTAACGGCTTGTATGGCAGCTGTTAAGCGGTATCGCGTCAAAGATTCATTATAAAATGCGTGAAGGCAATATGACGGGAACCTGATACCTTAAGATAAAACCAAGGGGCCAGGCAGAGAGTGGGTCATATTTTTACGTTACTATCTACAGAAAGCCGCGTTAGCGGGGGCGTGATTTAGGGGAAGGGGGACAATCTCCCCTGGATTTAGAAGGATATGTGTGTAAATTTTCTTTTATAAATTGTTATTTACATAACACTAACGTAAACACATAAAACCGAAGTTTTATTTATAAAGATTCTAATTTATACATGCTTAATTAATAAAAAAGATGCAACAAGGTCACTGTCAAAAAAATTATGCCCTCCCCCCAAGAAAAACCAAAAATGACGCCCCTGCGCGTTGGGAAATCACTGCTGGTGATGTGGCCGATGTTCGAGGCCACTGACTGTAAAGTTACGGCGTGCGCATTATTATAAACATCACTCTCATAAAGCCTTCGTTTAATATCCTGCCATCAACACTGTTGAACGATTTTTGTATTTTTACAAAGAAAAGTTTTGGAAGCCCAGTTGCCAATAATGCCTTAGTAATACTAACTTTGCAAAATTGAATAATTATCAAAGTTAGTTTTAGTGTCACTAAGGCTTCTTTTGGCAACTGAGTTTCCAAAATGTTTTATTGTAAAAGTAGCCTACTAAAAAATTACAGTCTACAATCGATCTCACAAGGATAGTTCAGATCTGGTTATGAGAACTGTGCACAAAACACCATTGTCGAAATTAATTCTGCTACATTTACAAAAATTTCGAATGAAGAGAAATTTAACATAAGATTACAAATATGTTGACTTACGTAAATGTCAGGTGTTTACCTACCTTCTCTGATGAGGTCATAGCTTTGTAGAATAGTAACAACACTGCTGGAAAGAGGTTTAGCATGTAATCCGCACACGCACAACCAAGGTAAACACACAACACTTGCATCCACGTTTCCGTTTCATTCATTTTATGTATCTTGGATTTTCGTCTCGCAAGACCATTTTTAATTCCTAGTTTAGGTAGCGCAGCTAATAATTGTAAGTTTCAACGCACAATAACCAAATTAAATAAAATACGATAATATTCACTTGGCGGTATTACCGTGCAGCGCGGGAACTTTGTTAACATATTCGATTCGTAACTTGCAAAAGCAACTGCCGGTGACCAGTGTTGCCAACTGAAATTTACAGGAAACCACTAATGGCATTGGAATATCACCAGAGATCTATCTTATCAATAGAAAAGAAAATTTCCAATTTACTAGTACCCGTTTAAAAGTTACAAAACTTGACCGGTAATACATTATCTGAAATCACAGTTACTGGTAACAAAATCACTAAAGTGGCAGTTCTGCTAGGTTCGGCTATATTCGGATCACTTCGGTGAGAAAGCACTGCAATCGTAGCTTCTAACACAGCGTCCCGTAGCCAATCCCCTCCCGTGTTCCTTCCGCCCGGCCACCCCTCCAACCCCTTCATTCCTCTCAAGTACTATCGCGGAAACTCTATCCTCTGGAAGCGTTATTGGAAGCGCTTTTAAACAGCTTGCTTTTGTTGTTTACGAGTTCTTATCTTCCGATTGACAGTGTTGTAACCCGAGCGGAATTCGTAAAAGATACACCTATCTGCACGAATCATAGTTAGCTTCTTATAGTAGAGACAAGTAAGTAAATATTTATTATAGCCAGAGCGTTATCACGAAGCTGCCTGGGCAAGCACTGCTTGCCTTGCTTACCCTGACGAGACGCCACTGGTCGCCATATTCTCTGTTTAGAAGTCTTCGAGGGGAAACCAGACGTCAATTGAGAGCATTCTGCTTAGAGGCGAAGATGCAACAGATTACCGAGCAAGAGTAGTCCCTAAGACGGTCGCCTACACTCTAAATCTGAATTAGTGAATATTCGCTGATTCACGCTGATGGATGGAGCAGTTTCAACTAATTGAATCAGTAAGAAACCACTATGGAATCGGTGACTATTCACTGATTCTGACAAGTTAATTAGTGTATGTCTACATATTTTCCAGTAACTTTTCACTGGTTCAAAAAGTGAAAACTGTTCTTTGAAAACAAATGGAAAAAACTGTGAATGTTCACTGATTCACTTGTGAGATGTTGGCACTCTTAAAGAAAATCAGTGAATATTCACTAATTAAACAGTGACTATTTTCACTTATTCAAATTGTTGAAACTGCTCCTTCCATCAGCGTGAATGAGTGAATATTCACTAATTCAGATTAAGAGTATACCTGCGCTTCAAATGCGTGGCAGCGAGTTACGACTATTCTCTGACGAAATTATTTAACGCACATTACATCTGTATATCTACGAAAAGAACACACGCTTCACACTATGTCGCTATAATTGAATCACTAATTGGAAAAATGAAGAGATTCCATATGTTTCCAAGGTACTGATATCAAATTAATTGAACCTAAATATTGAAATACCAATTTTTTACAATTGTGCCAGTTTCCTTATTTTATTACCTACAAACACCCTATGAACCACATTCATGTAAATATCATAGGAAAGGTATGAAACACAAATATGTGTTTTTCTCTGTTAAGCATATCACGGAATCTCTTCCTTTTTCCACTCAGCGATTCAATTGTCAAAATTCGGCACGTTCATTTCAAACATTATTATTTTCTGGCTCCTCAAAACGGCCAAAAATTGCATTTCCAGACTGACGTACCTGGAAAATTAACAATCGGATTCGGAAAATACATCTATATAAATAAGCGTTAGTCTTTCAACCTCGCTGCTTATAAATACAATAATATGATAATGTGGTCACCGCTTAAAGATCCATAGGAAAAAGGATGATAGTATTGCACTGCACGCCAGCTGAGTGGCTTGCGCGGAGAGGCGATAATACATTACACATATGGGCTAGTGATAGCCTCACAGTTCCTGCCTCACACCCAAACACTGCCTATCTAGGGAGGACCCTTGTAACGAGATCGTCACAGGTTTTAAAGTTTATTTATGTTTGATGATATAACGAACTGAAAAAGACTTTGCTATTATAGAAAGCATCAGAAGTTTTAGTGTTTTGACAGTTCCCACATTACTATAGTAATTTTTGTTCAACTTAATTAATTTAATGTTATTATTGTTTTGTGTTAGATTAAGAAAATCTCTCACTCCTAGTTATTTGTAATAGACGTTAAATTATCTAGAAGCTATTTAAGTTTGTTATGGAATTTCTGAAAGCACTCTTATAACTTTTCTTCTTCGAAAATACTGCAAATATTTTATGAATATGTTAATATTATCAAAGTTTTGCATAATTGTTTATTATATATTTTCTTAATTTATTCTAACATCGGCTAAATAATTTTTAATGTAAATTTGAAATACTTGTTTAAAATGTTTCACTACCATATGATTGTACATAGTATAATTATAGTTTAACTTACTAGGTATAGAGTAATTATCTGCTCCAGAGAGGTTTCTCTGAGCAGATTGTAGGTTTTATACATCTTTTGTTGATTGGTTGCCAAGGCAACGGCTTCCAATTTGGAGAAGAACATAGATTATATGCTGTATTGTACAGAGCAGAAAGAGTTCCCTGAATTTTGCTAGGTGAAGCATGCGGCAGAGTCGGCCCAGGAGAAAATGGAACATTTTCATTTCTGCCGTCAAGCTAAGGTTAGACTTGGGAACTCAATATATAGAGGACAGTATGTCCGTCAGTTTTAGGCCATTTTGAGAAGAGGCCCATCATCAGTAAAATAATTAGGTTAATTTTTGAAGTGTCATGAAGACGACGAGACCTTCAGACTACATTGTAAGGATAGCCATGTTGAATATGTATGCCTGTAGCGTCCCCACGCTTACCCATCTTGTGTACAAGGCCGACCATTCCAAATATTGACTTGGATATTCAGATCAAAATTTATTTCATAAAATTTTTCGTCTACTAATTTTAAATGAGTTTGGTGTGCCTAATTTTTGCCAACGAGCTCAAACCCAGAGGTCCTGTGTCAGAATATCATGTAAACCGACTGAGCAAACACACATACTTGAACTTAAATTTTAAATTTTATCCCTAGCCGAGGAATTGTAATAGAAACTAGTATCAACTTTAACCAAACTCAAGATATTTTCTACTTTATAGTAAATTGTGTCTAAACTATGTGTTTAACCTAGGGTGAGAGATATTAGAATTTTTCTATTTTTTATTTTCATTTTTCTTCAGTAAACTGCTCTATCAATTGAGATGTGGTGCCTATATTTTAATGACGAACCTACAAGAATCTACATTGTGGTAAGAAAAGGTATCTCATGCAAATAGAAATTATCTTACAAATTAATCCCTTCTCAACTCACCTTAGTCACCTACACAGAAAGTCACATCTAAGCATCATCATCACTAATAATAATATGATAATGTGGTCACCGCTTAAAGAACCATAGGAAAAAGGATGATAGTATTGCACTGCACGCCAGCTGAGTGGCTTGCGCGGAGAGGCGATAATACATTACACATATGGGCTAGTGATAGCCTTACAGTTCCTGCCTCACACCCAAACACTGCCTATCTAGGGAGGACCCTTAAGGAGGAATGTTAGACAATTATGTTTTATTTTCAGTTTTTTAGCCATAAAATTTGTTCCAGTTGTGTTATCAAAATTTTCTCTTCGACAAAGCATATTATATATTCTTGGTAAACTGCCTGACATAAAAATAAATGGAATCTTTCATTAATTTGTCGTGCAGAATCATCGCAAGAGAATTATAGGTTAACTTTCAAGAATTCTCTTGCAATGAGATGTTGCATAGCAGATTAATGAAATATTCAATTTTTATTTCCGTCAAGCAGTTTACCAAGAATATTTTCAATGCTTTGACTAAAGGAAAATTTCGATGACACGATTTGAATAAATGGTAACGGATCAAAAACTGAAAATACAATAATATTGTCGAACACACCCCCTTAAGGGGGTTCCCTACCTGCGCTTGGAATGCGTTGCAGCAAGTTGCGAGTATTCATTATTTGACGGAACTACTCAACGCGCTTCAAAATGGTTCGTCTACGAAGAGAACACACACTCCAATGTATGACGCCATAAGCTCAAATATTCGGTACGCGTGTTTTAAATATGATTTTCGGGCCTCCTAAAATGGCTAAAAACGGCTTTTCAGTCTGCCGTATCTGGGAATATAGAAACCAGAATCTAAAAACGCAGAAACAGAAGCACGCGCTGGACTTTAAACTATACTTCTCAGAAATAAAACGATGTGTTCACCGTTTAAAGTCGCATAGGAAAATGAATACTAGTACAGATCTACGAGCCAGTTGAGTGGCTTGCACGTAGAGGTCAAACTACGTTACACAGGCCGGCCGGCGGCGACCGTGCGCTTTATCGATGCCTCACACACACAAACTGCAGTCTATATAGGGAACCGCCTTAAAGCGAACGCTCCTTGTTTTTATTACAGCAAACTGTAATCAACACGTCTAGCTAGTACTAGAGCCACTGTTCTGTAACGAGAAGATTTTTGCGTCGTTTGGTTTCAATCTGTTTTGTACCCTTACGTACACAACTGCAGGTCTTCTTCATTCTCAGTGATTGGCTGTGTTTCAACTATCAGTAATAGACGTATGACGTCACAGTTACTCTATTCTGATTGGTTTAGTCAAATGAGAGACGTGTCGGAACAAAGAACACCTCGCCGATAGCTATGAAGCAGAGCTGAAGGTCAGTTACTGAAACATTCTGGAGCAAAAATATTTCAGAGAAAATCTAAAGTTTCTGATTATTAATAATGTCAGTGAAAATAATGTTATGAAACTCCACACGAAGGCTGACATCCTACTTTAAGACGAAGAATAGCTCTCATCTCATTTTTTTTTTTTTTTTTTTTTTTAAGGAATAAACTGTATTTGGACTTCATTATTAAAATTCTAGCTATGCTACAGCACAGTGCAATGTTAAGTGGTATATTTAATGTTGTTATTGACAGTAAAACTTTATTTTAGTCTACTTTGTAGAAACGTCTGGAAGAAGCATTTATTTAGTGTGCAGTCAGAAATTTTATCAGTAATCTACATGCTCAACCGAAATTTTAATTTTTATACATAAAATTGAAACAAGAATTATGTGGAAAATACACAAATCTAAAAAGGCGACACTTGCCCCTTATAGACGGAAACGCACAACTTTAACACAAGGATAGGAACAGAATAATTGTCAAACTGCACATGGTACCAAATAGAGTGGCCATTTTGGTTACCTACATAAGGTTACATGTTATTAAAAACGGTAGCCGCAACTGCATTGTGAAGCATTTGTGAGGATTTTGGGACTTCATGATTCTTAAAAGAATGCTCGCTACAGAACACCATTTTACGTCACAGCATAATCAATGAGAGATAAAATGAAAATAAAAGCTTAATTCAATAACTTAAGTTATTTTATTACTAATTTTAAGTACGGTAATAGTACTTGCCTAGAGTGAATCAATATTTTTGTGGCAAAATTATATCATTGTTCTTTTAGAATCCCCACAGAAAAAATATTTTAAATCTGATTTCATATAACTAAAGAAATTACTAGCATCCAGCACTTAATTACTGTCAAGACCAAGCCCTTTAGTTTGTACAGTTTTTGCGATAATTGTCTTTTTAAGCTCAAACGAGAGCAGATATAAAAAATGTGTCTAGCAGTTTTTAAAATGGTTTTGCCGTGGTAGTTAACTTTTCAAAATAAGAAATTATACGGTTTCGAGACTAAAAAGTCAACTAACCATAATTTTGCTAATTACATAATTAGCTGAAACCAAATAGTATTTACTGCCTTTTAAAAAAATCAACCAATATGGAGAAGACGATTTTAAACAAAACTGCCAGATAAATTTTTGATACCTGCTCTCGTTAGGTGTGAAAAACTAATATCGCTATAAAAAAAACAGAAACTAGAGAGAATGGCCTTACGAAATAAACACAATCAGTTTAACGGACGTGAGTGACGTCGGCTTAGGAATATCACTAAAAAATCTTTCACTTTTTGTATGTGTCCATTGCAGGTCCAGCAGTAATTTTTAAAACATATCTTCTCGCAAACAAAAACAGCGAAAATGAGTGACTTTTTAGATATGAAAATCTTGACACACTATCTTAAAAATGAATAGGCGTGTACAGTAAACCTAAAATGACAGGGTCACCATTGATTGTATCATCCGTCGTTGGCGAGAAGACTTCGCGCAACTTCGAAGACTCGCGCCTAGAGGCGTGGTTCGCGTGCTGTGTCGTCCTTATCGATTCCGCACTTCTAGGCCTCGAGGCAACCACTGTCAACCTCCTCCTCTCCCATCAATCCTAAATTTGCCGCTGTTGTTCGCCCGGATGTTAGGCAAGTCGCCCGGCACAGCACACACAAAGGTGGTGATTAATCGCAAAAAAAAAATATATATGACAACGTACTCTTGAAAATTCTACACTTTCTTGCAATACACATATTGGATTGTGACTAGAAGTGCGTCAATTTCGCGTATTCATCAGGCATAAGTAGAGCCCACGATTTGTGGTGAAAAGAATTCTACAACAATTTGTTTCAATACCTTGTGTGCACAAATGCAGCTCTGCTTCTTGAGTATTGGCAGAATGTAGGCGTGGCTCATTTGACTAGTGCCAGCAGGGACAAGGTTACTGCGACACCACACGTCTATGATTTGCGGGTAAAACCCCCGAGACGCTGAGAATTTACAACAGCCAATCGCTGACCACGACGCAGAGCTGCATATGTGCACATGAGGCATTGAAACAAATTGTTGCAGAATTCTTTTCACCAAAAATCGTGGGCTCTAGGCATAAGCCTAGACTTGTCAGTCCTATTCACCCACTGGCCACAATAGATTTTCTATTGGCTTATAACCGTACAAGCGAGTGGCAAGCAATAACCCTACGCATTATTTCCCTCTTTACTACTGGCTTTCAGTAGTCAAACGAGTTTCGTAACAGTCGCCAGCAAGTCACAGACATGACAATGAAGTATACATTATTGGCGTTCAACCTGATCTGGAATGTATCAGCGAAATTAACGTACCACTAATTGTGACTGACAGACAACATTATAGTTGTATATAGAGCAAGCACAAGCGTAAGATATTAAACTAGCAGCATTGTCGTTGGCTCTCTCAAAATGGTTAAGGAGCGTCAATGTTTAATAAAATAGCACAATTTCAGGATAATTTGTTTATTATAATTTCTCAAAGAATTTACCTACGATAAATTTTTCTAAGCAAAGACAAAAGCAGTTGCTTTGTTACTAGAGTCGAAGTTTTGAAACTTGGAATATCAATAAGACAATTTAAATAATTGTAATTTCAGTGAATTATTGTAATATAGCACCATTTATTTGAAATACACACTGAAAGACACATTTTCTAGAAAGTCTATTCTGCAAAATTATTTTCTACTAACCACAAAATAATTTTGTGGTGGCCATAATATCTTAGTGGTGACAAAAAAAGGTTTCGTGGTGACCACAAAATAAATTTTGCAGGTTAAATACCCACAAAATATTTTTATCCCGTGCATATTCTTATACCAAACTACTAATTTAACTAACAGTATCCTAGATGCATCCTTTGTGAATACATATCTGTATTAAAACCCTTCAGTAACCTTTTTTTGTGAGAGAGAGAGAGAGAGAGAGAGAGAGAAAAAGACAAAGCCAAAGCGTGTTAACGTATTTTTGTCCCTTTTCCTCTTCTACACTCACATATAATCTTCTCCAGTCGATGTCTACCTTGGTTTCCTCCCCTCTACTCTTTTATGTCTTCCCGTGCCTTCTCAGACTAGAACGCGCCCAGCTGCCGCTCCACGTGTACGTTCATCGACCGCTTACCTCTTTGCTACGTCGGGACGCTCCTTAAGGGTGTTCAAGTGCGATGAAATCATAATTTTATTTTTATACGAAATAGTGTTAGTTTTGTAGACGATACTTGTGAGTAAAATTACCTCTCACGAAACAATTTTAACTCACATAGTTTTCTTATAGGTAACGGTGCGTCAAAGTCAAAATTAACAATTTCTGCTGCTATGCAAATAGTGAAAACCAATTTACTAATGTAAGTCAAATAATTCACAGTGAAACAACATGCCACGGGCTACGTAATAAAACATTTTTAAAAAATTCCTTGAACTATTTTTGTAATAAAAGTTGCTGAATTTCAATATTTTTTTCCCTGTACATTTGCGATTTTTTAAAGAACTCAAAATAATACGTTATGGTCTTTTTTAATACTGTATTGCATAGCTTATGGGATTTAATATCACAGAGAATTATTTTATTCAAGTAGGTCAGTTCGTTTTCACTATTTGCATGGCAGCAGAACAAGCAAATTTTGATTTTTCCGCACCGTAATGAGAAAACTATGAGAGGTAAAATTGTTTCGTAAGAGGAGGAAACTGTACTCACAAGTTTCGTCTACAAAACTAACAGTTTTTCATAAATATATATAATTAAGATTTTATCGCAATTGAACACTCTTAAAAGTTTCACGTTCAGACACAGGCAGCGGAATACACAAAACTTCAAACATGGCAAATGTACGCTGAAACCTAGCGAGGAGTCAAGTTTTCCTGTGATATATCACAATCTCAATACATGCAGCATGTTTCATTTACCTGCTTTACATCACACCTTTTCGAATTAATTATCTTATCAGCTTCCCACTTCTACACGAATTCTTAAAATCACCATTATCTAGTCGTGTGATTCAAGTAAACCTTTCGAGTGGTGACCCTGCAAAAATTTACTGCGTACTTGTTCAGGATAAACATTTTCTTTCATAAAACAGAATCATGCGAAGCAAATAAAATGACCCAACATAGACACGTATTTAAAAGTACATATACTTTTTTTTTTAAGCGTGTGAGATTCTTACTAAACAGTAGGGTAAAAAAAAGTGTAAAAATGGGATCAACAGAATTATGAAATTAATTCCGGTGGTCTAAGAATTCTGACGTTTTATACCTCGCCATACGTATTTCAAAATAGTACTATATTGCCATTTTCAGCCACTGTTAAAGGACGCGAGTACGCAGTTAAAAACGTTTCATGGAAATTCCTATCGTGTTTCACACCTGGTTTACTTGCGTAAGTTCGTAACAAAATTCACCGAAAAATAGCAAACCGTTTAATCTTCACTGAAAACGAACTGATGTAACATCCCTAGAAAATCGCTACATCACGTTGCTTTTACTTCAAGGAACGCACGAGTTAAACTGTATAAAATATAACTTGGTATGTAAATACCCTTTTGGAAATTTGTTTTGCACAGTCTTGAATGTAAACTTGCTTATAAAAGGGATTAAGAACTGGTGAAAAATATATTTTTTTCTATTTCGTAATTTTATCATATGTACTTTGACGTGAAATCATAAAACTTTGGAAAACATTCTGAAACTCAGGAGAATTTTTTTTTTTTTTATTTTTTGCATATGAACAGCCTTAAAACATAGTGAGCTCGAAAATGAAGACGTTATTACGGAAAACTAAACCCCGTATTGTTGGTGTAATGTCAAGAACCGCTGAATTAGCTTTCACGGACAAGATTAAGCAGAGAATTGTTAATTAACGCCAGAGTCATCAAGTGCCAATTTACTGCCGTGTACGACTAGAAGAATAAATACAGTTACTGCCGCACAGCGTCGCTGCACTCAAATTGCCTACGTGTCAGGCGATCCTTCAAGGGTTATTTTCTATCACTAGAGACCTGAAAAATCCGCGTTTTCTTTTGGACACAAGCTATAATTCCAACAACTGTAAGTTTGTGTCACTTTCGCAATTGGCCTTTGACTTATTCGACATCTCCTGGAAGTATCTGAGAAAATAACGGATATGTCACTAATACAGACATATATCACTTTAACAACAAGCAGCTAATGAACATCTGCTGTCTGCGTCAGTTCACATATATTCTTGCAGGCTAGCCTACAGGTCGGTGAACACGTGACATTTTCCGGTCTCTAGTTATCATTAGAGTCACGACATTTTCGCGGAAAGATTTTTGTCCCAGTTTGTTTCAGTGCAAATATGCATTTCTGCTTGATAACCAATGAATGGATGTTTTAATTCCCACGTGTCTTAGGGTTCTTCCTAATGGCAAATCACAGACGTGGGGCGTTGCAGCAATCTAATTGTGACTGACACAGTCTAAATAGAGACAAGTCACTTCCCAAAGTTACACCGCCAATAACTACGAAGCAAAGCTGCAGATGTGTACGAACTGAGGTAAAATACTTTTCGCGAAAATTTAATGGCCCAACTTATCACTACTGTTGTTATTACGACCTGCTAATAGGCTCTCTGAGAATAATCCGTAAATAAAATATTCAGTCGTGGACGTAATAAGTATAGCTTGGAAAATGTCGCGGATTCAATAACCCGCATGCTAGAATCCATTGTACTACGAACACTCAAGCCCTGTCTATTCGTTCATTTTCTGCTGTTCCACAGAGTAGCAGCTAGTGGACAAATGACCGAGGCCTGAGTGTATAGGATATTGGTTCTAACATGCCATGCAGGTCATTCAATCCGCGAAATTTTCCGGGCTCTAGTAAAAAGTACAGATATACAAAGTTCGCGTTATCGTTTGGTAGCATACTAAACTTCACTTTACTATACGTAACAGAGCATAATCTGCGATTCAATTGGCCATGGACGTTTATGTGTTGTTATTTACGTGTGTTGCATATTTACAGGGATTGGCCTCTCTACCGTGTAAGCATTCTCCACGGCAAGTCACGGCAATATCGGCCAGCGGGAGACGTCGAACGAACCTAGTCACTTGGAGTCTAGTCAGCTGTCAGAAAATAACGCGAATTTTGCATGTCTCTAGTAATAAATTAGATAACTGAAGAATTCACGTTGTGTTTTTGGTACAGGCTAGAAATCAAACAGCTCTAAGTTATTGTCATTTTGACAATTGACTCTTGGCTTATTTGACACCTCCACCAGGAGGGTGCTGAGCCAATAACAGAGAAGCAACTAAATGCACGCCCAATCACGTGGCAGCATATAAACATATGTTGTCTGCTAGAGTGCACAGATATTCTTGGAGGCTAGCCTACAGATCAGTGAGCACGTGAATTTTCCCAGTCTATAGTAACAGAAACCCGGAATTTCGAAAATGCATTTCAGAACACTTTATGTTCCAAACACATATACACGTTAATTACTTTCGCGATTAGTTCACTAGGGACGGAAATTTTTGGTGAAAAGATTTTGCCCCAATTTTTTTCAGTGCCTTACGTGTACACCTGCAGTTCAACTTCAAGGTTAGTGACAGTAGTGTTTTTGTGTAGAGTCGTTATTCATTTGACTGTGCCAATCAGTACATGGATAACTGCCGCACATCACGTCTGTGATTTGCGGGTTAAACCTCCACACGCTGGGTGTTACGTCATCCAATCACTGGCTACAAAGTAGAGATGCAGGTGCGCACGTAAGACACTGAAACAAAGTGATGCAAAAATCTTTTCGCGAAATTTCCTATCTCTATGGATCACAGTTACTGAAACTCTTCCTTGACGACTCTGAACCAATAGCAGACCTGCATGTAAACATTCACAGACTCCTGCGCTACCTTGTCACATGTACAACTATACACTCACTGGAGCAGCAGACAATGTACAAGTAACTGAGGACATAGTGTATACAGGACTGTGCAGTCTATACTGCAGGTCGTTGAACCCGCAACATTTCCTAGTCTCTAGTACTAATAATGAGCATCGATTTCCGCAGCTGTACCAAGGTGAGACATCACAGCGACAAATCCAGCTCTAGGTTTGTTTTGGGAGAGGCCCCATTCCTCAAAAAGTAGCTATGCCCACACCCTGAAAAGAAAGGGGTCCGGGGGCCCTTCCTCAGAAAAATTTAGTTTTTAAGCTGCAAAGTAGTACCGTTTAAGTTGTTTCCAAAAACCAGAAATTAAATATACTACTTCAAAAATTTGTAATATTTTAATGATAAACTACATAAAAGGTCTAGAGGGCCTGGACCCCCATCCTCTTGTAACCGTCACTGATACATCAGTAGTAAGCTGTCTTTGGACCTTGATTCTTCCGCGAGAATTGTTGGGAAAAAATAATAACGAATAACTACAAACACCACTCAAACCAATGAAATAGTCACCTAGCTTAACTCTACTATAGGGAAAGAAAAAATTTGCGAGTTGAATGACATATGTGTTAAAATTCGCTGTCTTATGCATAGGGCCCGGTAGTTTTCGCGAAAAGATTTTTGCCCCACTTTGTTTCAGCGTCTTACGTGCACACCAGCTGCTCAACTTCATGATTATTGGCAGAGTGTTTTTGTGCAGAGTCATTATTCATTTGACTGTGCCAATCAATGCATGGATAACTGTGACACAACATGTCTGTGATTTGCGGGTTGTATGTTACGGCGTCCAATCACAGACACAGCAGAGATGCTGTTGCGCACGTAAGGAACTGAAACAAAGTGCTGCAAAATTTTTTTCGCGAAAACTACCGGGCCCTACCTATGCATACTCCAAGCCCCGTTCCAGTGGCATAGCGTGGCTGTGCTCCAAGGCGTACGGTATTAGCAGCAAATATGCGCTTTGAGCAGTTGTGTTATTGCAGAGACCAAGGTTTATATTATAGGATAATTCCTACCTTGCCTCTTGTACGCTACTGGCTGTGGAGTGTTCCTGACCATACAAGTCAAATGGTTCCTCAGACAACTCAGTGTTGTGTAAAGTCACTGCTGATCACCACACACCTTGGAACACTCCACTCGACGCCCCTAGCCTATTTGTTCATTGTGTGTTGTTCATATAGCAGCTAGTGGACAAATGGCCGGGGCTTGAGTATATACAGGACAGTGGATTCTAACATGTACTGGTCACATGAGTTAGGAAAGGTCCTGGAGACGTGCAGAGGGGAAAGTTCCTCCTCCTCCTGCCCTTAACCAGCAGAGGTGTGCGCATCTGCTGATTGGTTGTAGCTGCTAATGGCACACTCAGGGCTCCGTCATTTCCCCTCTTACTGGCTGGGAGGGGAAATGTGGGGCGGGTAGCTGTGCAGTAGATACCATTTCACGTCCGCTGCGCCACTCTCTCGAAACCTTTCCTAGGCTGCTGGACCAGTACGTCACTGAAGTCACGAATTTTTCCTTTCACTAACTATGATATGATTGGTGATTCATCGGACACTTTTGAAATACATATATGAATAAAAAAAATATTTGGTATAGTGAACTGTTCGTATGCCTATGTAGTGCTACGAGAATGCATCTGCATGGTCCAAACAATTGAACAACATAAGAAACACGTCAAATACTGCCTTTGTTGGTCTAACAAAATGTGTAATTAATTAGGCTAAGTAACTTACTGCTGTTAAATGTTAAACAACGCGTACGTAAATTAATAAATAAAATGAAATGTGTGTGGTAATTACTTGCATCATTGATGTGTTTCGTCAACTATCTTCCAAGCTTCTATTTGAAACATTTTATATGTGTGCTTAGTCTCTAATAATACAACAAAATGCAAAAGTAGTCTGTTCCCCCTGGTTGGCTTTCTAGATAGCCTATTTATTAATGTGTGAGATCCGGCCCAACCTTCAGCCCGACCTTCTCTCTTACAGAATGTCACCATGCCACAAGGCCATAAGGAATTATGTTTTAGTGTACGTCAATAAAATACAAATCAACAACAAAACAATTTCGTGGTAATATTTAGGCTGTACAATTACCAGAGGGGAGCTGTTACTAAATGAGGAAATGTTTTCCTTCACCCATATATTAATTACATGCTAAAAATGCAATCAATTATTGTTGTGTGTTGGAAGAAATTAATTAATTTCTCTAATTATTTGCGTATTTTAAAAACATGACCCAATACAACCAACATACATAACTCAAATCAAGTCAATGCAAACTTTTTCTTCTTTCGGAAATAAATTTATCATTTGCCAAAATTTATCAAGCTCTGGGGCTTCAGACTGGCTGGATAACAAACATCGTAAAACTTTTAACCTGGTGAACTTTTAACCTGGTAAACTTTTAATCTGGTAAACTTTTAACCTGTAAACTTTTACCAAACAAACTTTTAACCCGGTAAATTTTTAACCCGGCAAATTTTTAACCCGGCAAATTTTTAACCTGATAAACTCTTTAAACCTGGTAATCTTTTCTGACGTATCAGTGCGATTATGTGTGTGCTTGTTGCTGTGGGCGACTGAAGTTCAAGCGTAGACATACGTGTAACATTGCAATATATTAGAACTGAGTAAAACTTCAAAACATTCAAAAACTACTTAAAATCATTCGTTGAAAGATTTATGAACTCCTGCTATCTGCAACTTCATTTCTCGCCGCAGTTACAAGGTCATGCATCACTTGGCCAGCAATCGAGCGACGTCGTAGGTTTCCGCGCCAGTACCTCAGCCTTGCAGTCCTGTCACGCGGAACTTTTAATACCATCGTTATGACATACTTTCAACTGGCATGGCAGCACGGATCACTGCCTACCACTTCCGCCCATCTGATAACTGGCGTTTCCTGTCCACTCTCAGCGTCTTCACGCAGCAAGGCGTCATTAAAAAAACTCTTCCCCCGGCGTCGTTAATATTGCTGAGTTACAGCGCCACGCTCTGCTGCAAGCTCAGCGATTGTCCCTATTTCCGTCCATGTCATAGCATGACTAATGATTAGGGATTGTGATTTATCACAGAACAATTCCACTGTTTGCTACAGCACCCACCTGGAAAACATGGCATTTTATCAGGAAAATTGTGGCCACCTGGAAACATCAGGGAATTTTTGGTCCATCTGAGAAATTTTAGGGAATTTACTCGCCGCGTTCATTTTGAGCTTCCGTAAAAATATTAAGAAGGGAAAGAATGGAGTTTTGAGACAATTATACCATCTTTGTTTTAAAAAATGTACTGTCACATAGAGGTGATTATACTTTACCCAAATATCAAACATCAACTGGCCCACTTGTACAAATCTAATCGTGACAAGCAACCCACAGACAGTAAACATTCGGAATGCACCCGTGGCCACAAGTGGCATACATGATGCATAATGAAATCACCCACACATTAACCACATGTGTACCACAAGCAATCTTATTATACTCAGATGTTTGTGTGTTAGTTTACTAAGTCTGCTTGTGGACCGTATACTGAAATATGTCAGACTTTTTAAACTAAGTTGTCCACATGAAAATTATTTCAGTATAACCACAAACATATTTACTGACATGGCCTGATTAACAACCATTCCAGCAAAAGTAGACGATCATATTAGCGAACGTTGGCAGCTTCTGCCAACAGTTGGCCAACTAAAAAATGAATGTATTTGCTACAAGGGTTCATAATTATTTCTACTGAATGTTTTGTCAAATTAACTGGCAGTAGTGTCAGAAAGGACTTGAAATATTTACCTTTATTGGAAAATATGTTGAATAAAATGAACTGTATTATTAACAGCACTGGTTTTTGGTGGAAATTATTCTGTGTCATCTTGTATCAATGACTAACGTGCAAATCTGCAGCTCTACTTCATGGTCAGTGATTGAATATCTTTAACTGCCTTCGTGTTACGCTTCTACCTACAACCACAGACTATTATGTCGCAGTTAAGGGGCTTGCCTACCTTCGCTTCAAGTGCGTTCCTGCGAGTTACGGCTATTATTTTTCTGATGAAACTATTTGACGCGCGTTGTATTTGTATATCTACGAAAAGAACACACACTTCAAACTATGTCGCTATATATTTAAAAATTCGGAACGTTTATTACAAACATCATTTTCGGGCCCCTCAAAATTACCACAAATGGGTTTTCCAGACTTCCGTATCTGGAAGAATAACAACCGGATTCGAAAAAACCCAACTATAGAAAAAAAGCGTTATACTTTGAATTATGCTACCCATAAATAAAATAATGTGGTCACCGTTTAAAGTCTCATAGGTAAAAGGATAATAGTAAAGCACTGCACGTGAGCTGAGTGGCTTGCACGGGAGACGATAATTTATTATACGCCGGTCAGTGGCAACTTTACTGCTCCTGCCTCACACACACAAACGCGCCTATATAGGAAGGCCCATTAAATTTCAAACAATTGAAAATAACTCGAATAGTTTTTAACGAAATGTTTCGAAAAAAAATTTGAGACTGTGTACGATACACAATTTTGCTTGAGCGTTTTTAAAGTAATGTACCGTTTGCTAGAAAAAAATTATTTTGCTTAATTTTGGCTTATTTTGACAACAAAATATGTGATATTTCAGGGGCAAAAAACTAAAAATCCGTTTGGTATATTGCAACAGAAAAATTCCGATATAAACGATGAAAGTGTTAAAACGGGAAAAACTAATTTTTTATACGTGTATTAATTTGCGTTAACAAATATTTTCTAAACCACTGCAAAACTAAAGAGCGAGAGAGGCCTTAACATCATTCTCATCGATACAGTTAAATGAGCGACACCTATGTTAAAAGAGACACTACCAATAACCATGGGGCATAGTTAGTTATGTGCACGTAAGACAATGAAAGAAGACGGTGCAAAAATATTTTGCCAAAAATCAATGGCTGTAATAATCGACAAAATAGAGACAGACATTGAACAACACTACAGTCGTTTGGAGTCTAGTCTGTTGGCTGAAAGTAACGCGAATTTCTCATGTATGTAGCGTTGTTTCAACAAGCAATTGTTGTTGACATAAGTGCAACTTATCTTGAAACACATCTAGGTTATATCTACGCCTCGCCACTGCGCCGGGCCGGGTTACCCACGACAAAGTTCTCCGCGCGCCACCATGACCAGACGTCCCGGTGTGATGTCCGTGACCCTGCTTCGCCGTGAAGGTTGACCCTTGGGTCAAGTGACCCTCGACTACTTCGTCCCAGTTCGCCCGCCGGCCACGAGCAAGCAACTACGAGATCACTGCTGCTACTCAACGTTTACCCATTACATTACTATATATATATATATATATATATAAACTTTCAAGAGAGATAGAGTACACCCAGACGATGGAAATCACATAGAAATGCATGATCGGAAACTTTTCTGGCGAGGTAGTAATGACACGAAACACAAGAAAGAAAGGACACAAACGAGAGGAGAAAACATGTTTGTTATTCTTAATATAGAAAACACTAACAAAAAAGAACATAAAGATACATTTATCATCACCAGCCAAAGACTTCCCAATATCCACCCCCCCCCCCCCCACACACACATTTAAAATCTATATTTTTTTTTTTAGAAGCAACTGACAGTGAGTGTGTGCCAATGCCTCCTGGTAAATAACAGAAAAAAATATTTCGTGTAGTGCAAAGTTACCCCACTGGTATTAAGTAGCCACGATTTACGGGACGTTGCACTTATAGGCTACGCATAACAAATGATGCTATTTTTCAGTTAATAAATACAGTTTTTGAAATGTAAGGTCTTTGGTAACACCCCTTTTAAATTGTGTGGAAAATACAGTCATTTTGGAGTTACCATGTTCGTCACCACACCTCACCTTAGAGTGTATCTGTTGAGTTTCTCAATCACTAGTCGAGCCGATGTTATTTTTTTTCTGCGGTGAACCAGGAACGTCATCGGCGACCTTGGACGGTAATCGCAGGCGCCGACCGCCGGCCTACGTAAATACATTACGTGAGTCACTTCTTTGCTCTTGCAATTCGCCCGCCGGCACGTCCCGTGTTTGCCTCGCGGCACCGCCATCCAGAAATACGGCGCTGTTCCTAGCTCGGCGCTGATTTTCTTCGCGTACCATAATTATAGCACGTAGCTTTACAATTACGGTACAGCCTACCACAATTATAGCATGACGTACCATAAGTTCAGCTCCGGCTGTGTCCGATCTCGCCTGAAGTGCTTACTTGATTCACACCGGTTCCTAGGAGTGACTGCACAAGGGGGCTGCCCAAATTGGAAGTGAAGTACGCAAGTATCTATCGCCATTTTGAGATGTACAGTACATACATTGTAGGATTTCAGGTTTTGGTAAGTTCGCATAGCTCGATATTTATTATTAGGAATCGTTCAGCAAAATAACGTGTTCATTAGCTATTAACTATTTCACAAAGTCATTATCCATACAAAGAAAAATATTATCTACATTCTTAAAAATAAATCCACAGTTCATAACCTACAGAGCAGAGTTAAACTGATCGAAAACGACTTTAACTGGAAATTTTAATTGAGAGTCGTCAGTTCATTACGCTGAATATCGAACATCTTTGCAAATCGTGACAAACATAAAAGGGCACCATTTATCACAAAGGCACTAAGCCTGTAAGTTGGTAGTGAAAAATGACGACTTATTTTTATTTTTACGACACTAATTGTAAGCAAAATATTTTCCCGATCAGCACCAACTATTTATTTCAAAATTTCTTTACAAGCAATTGTCTATCATTTTATTGATTTTTATATTTTTATATTTTTGTTATTAGTTTTTACATGTTTTCGTGTACAGTACTTAAATATGAGATTCTACGAATGCTACTTCACGTTAATAATGTTAAATGGAAAAGTATTTTCTTCGGCACATATTATGAAATATTTTTTGAGCAGAGGAGATTCTTGCTACAGGAATAAAATTAAAGGTTTAGGGAAAAAAATATAGGATGACGCATTTGTTAGGTGTGATCGCTTTGCACTGCAATTAAATGTACGAGAATTCGGCTTCAGAGATTGTTCTTCCGAAATACGTTACTACAGGAAAAAGTTTGTTCTAAAAGTTTGAACTGTCTGTTGTCTAGGATTACTGCTGTTTTTTACAATTGCAAATTGGTTTTGAGAAACCTTCAATTTTAAACTGACGTCCTTAGCGTTGAATTATGATGTACGATCAAGTGTGACCGCATGGGTGGACGAATTTTGCGTGTTTGAGTTCAACAAGAGTGGAGAGATAAGGGCGAAATACCACGCACATCACGCCTCACGCTAGCCTCTAGGCGCAAGTTACTGAATTGACATGTACACTGAGAAAAAAATTTTGTTGATGCAAACAAAATTTGTTTCAATCAACCAAATCATTTGTTTACAGAGGGGCAACGAAATGTTTGTTTGCTCGTACCAAATTATTTTGTTCCCTCGATTTGTTTGAGGCAAATAGCTGAATTTTGTTAGCAGTACCAAATATTTAGTTGGTCATAAAAATATTTCGTTGGACATATT
>PNEQ01061735.1:38674-67243 GCA_003012365.1 Medauroidea extradentata | reverse complement strand
TGGCCCTTCTAGCCCATGACAGAAATCATACTTTTGTTTCAACATTGGCCCCACCAAGCCATTTATTTGCCATATTTATTATTGTAAACATTGGCCCTTTCAGCACAAAAAAGAGGGCGTTTCAAACTGTACATTGGCCTAAATAACTCATTTTTGTAAAAAATTGACATTGGCCCTTTTAGAACCAAGCCACAGATATCTTCTTTGGCGTATGTGGGAGTATTTGACTGAGTGCCACAGTGCATGATCCGACATGCGTTTAAGTGTGAGGAAGCAAGAGGATGTCATTTAGAACATTTACCGTGAGTTTCTAAGATTGTGACAGTTTCACAGACGCTAACATCAGAAACTCACAGTAAATGTTTGAAACGACATCCTCTTGCTTCCTCACTCACATGCACTCGTCTGGTCATACACTGTCGCGTCCTGTAAAATATTCCCACGTCCACCATAGAGGATAGAAATTAGGGCGTCAGCATACTTGTATCGATAACATTATTCAATTATCTAACATTACTTTTACTTCTAGCTACCTTCCAACACATTGAAATAAACTTTCATTAACAACTAAAATACTAATTATTTCCGGACATATGTTTACATATATTTTTTTTTGTGTGTAAGGAACTCAACATTCAAGTAATTGGAAGTATTTCTGAAATATCCTGTATACGCACCGTCGCCTGGAGATCCAATTTGCTGTTATCGCGGGGTTTAATCATGCGCTAACAATCCTTCTTCGCTGCAACATGCCTGCGCTGAAATGATAATCGTAGCCAGTTTCCGGCCAAGTTAAGCTCTGGACGGGACTCGGTGGCGTTGCAACTCGAAGCAATGACAGTTCAGAACGACACACACAATTTGGAACTCCTACTACTTTCGTTGACGCATCCAGAGATGAGATTCATGCAGGTAAGTCTTTCGCCATGTTTAAAAGTAATGAAAAAGTACTATTGCTCGAAGTTATCAAACATTTTTGGTGAAGTTTGGGACTGCTGGGAAATTTTTTGAATGGTTCGACGATTTTTGTTGAAACTCGAATCTTGTGGTAGTAATTAACAGACAAATTGAAAATTGGTTTAAAAAAAAAGAGGGGGGGGGGTGAAGTAACCACGGTCTCAGCAGTGAGGAAGGAACGGTGTCTTGGAAGCTAACACTCCCCCCCCCCTTTTTCTTTTCGATTCTATGGGAAAATATTGCTGGATAGACAGATAACTGTTTTGATTATTTGTTTTTAGTCCATGAAATTTCTTAGTGTTCACTGTAAAAATATTTACGTGTTTAATAATGTTATATAAATCGGCAGATAAGTTTTTTAATCTGCTAAATTAATACAGCATCTAGAGATGTTCGGCACTAGACATACAATAAAAACAGTTCTGCTGCTATGAACTAAAGTTTTCGTTACCGTATTTAAATTGTAAAAGTAACTGCTTTAGTTATTTTGTTTCAATGTTAATCACCCTTCCTTTCCCCCTCAAAAAAAAATCTTGGCTGTACCACTCCACTGGTATGCGTAAGTAGTGCGTTCCTATTCATACAAGCATGCAAGAATGTATTAAGTAACGCACATTTTCATGTAAACTAGCGTAAGTTCATAGTGCATGGATGTTCATGTTTAAGCGAACACATCTTTTTTTGCTGGTCGTAACATTGTTTTAAAATTCGGATTTTTTAATGTTTTAAGTTTGAAAATTGCTGTAAACTTGAAAGCAAAATACAGTAATAATAAATACAGGTCAGTTGGGATAAAACTTAATCATTACTTTAAATGTTACCAGTTATGGCACCTTTTTATATAAAATCAATGTTTAAATTTGTTTTAACCATTATTGATTTTTTATTTGCCGGGAATGTATCATATTTAATGTTAACATACCGCCGATTTTCGAAATTGTAATTGGCTTGTTTGCATTTTGTTTGACTCTTCCAAGTTGTTCAAAGTCCGTGGAAAATTAATAAGGTTTATTAAAAACTTCTAAACTTAACTGAATCACTCTATCGTGGCCGTGCTACATGTGTTCATTGATTTTACTCTCTAGAATTCTTTATAATATAAAACTGATTGAAATGACACATCCATCGTTTTGCACAGTCTGTACATCAGATTACTACAACTAACATGTGTTTTCGTTCTATCGGTTTTCATAGCTGGAAGTTATTCCACTTCAGCATACAGGCCAGTACATGTAACAGGCATATCAAGCAAGTTTTTGCTATCGAGCAGATTTTGTTGAGACCACAAAATAGGTTCATTCATCTAACGCGTATACTTTATTTGGTCAAGAAAATTATCATCATCAGTTAATGTCAACAGAAATCCTATCAAGAACCATTACACAGAGGGACAACCTCATTTGAACTTAATTTCCTGCTACTTTATTTATCGACTGCCTGCCGAAACCAAAATTTTCAAACTGGTGATAACTTAACCAAACGAAATATGCTCACTTACTCTTTGTCTATGACATACCTTTTTAATAAGAGGTTATCCGTTGGAGCTTATAGATTCAACCCTAAGTAAGCTTTGAACCTTGCAATTTTCAAGCAGTCTGCGGTTCAATTAGGTACATAATGTGGAACACACTGACAAACCACTGTAAGTCGCACTCTTTCATGAAGAGCCACGAAAACATCACTGTTTCCATTACATTTGGCTCATCCAACTGTTAAAAAATTGCCCCTTTTAATAATTCAGACATCACTGCAGGAATTAACATTAATTGTTTCTTATATTGTTAAATTTTAAATTGCAGGTACTGTGAAATATTATGTCCTTGTTCACAGGTGATAATTCTTCTTCTTACTGGTGTAAGTGTGTTGGCCCAAATCCATCAGTGCCCATTTGAACAGCTGCCACTCCGTGCTGATTGCTCCAACAATTCACTTCAGAAGATTCCAAACGAACTGCTCAATATGACGGAAATACTGATCCTGGATCACAACAACATCGCTTTAGAGGGCGACGAGTTCCGAAGATTTGATCGCATTACTGTGTTGTCTCTGGTCAGAAATGGTATCCAGTTCCTTCCTCGTGCCGTCTTCAGCGGGCTGGGGCAGCTGAAAAAACTGATTCTGAGCCATAACAACCTGAAAGACATTCCATCTGACGTGTTCAGTGAACTGCGCAACCTTGAAGAACTTTCCTTAGACCATAATAATCTTTATTGCCTTCATGACGCGCTCTTCAGTAACCTCAGCAACATACAAGTCATAGACATTAGCTACAACTACCTTGAATTTATAAATGGTTGGGTACTATTTGAATCACTTGTTTTTAGTCTCGTTACTCTGGACGCATCGCATAACAATCTCAGATTGTTCAGCATGCCTACCTCCATGTATGAACTCAGAAGCATCAATGTCAGTTATAATAGTCTGCAGCATTTAAATGTCATTTATGGAGGTGAATTGAGAATTGTCGACTATTCTCACAATAATATCACTAAAATTTTACTTACTTTTTTCAGCTTCGAGCTTAGTGTGTTGAATTTAAGCCACAATGTTATCAACTCAGTCATTATAGAATCGTCAGACGACAGCGGTGACTTAACTGTGGAAGACTTGCTTATTTCGGACTGCCAGATGACGAAAATAAACGTCGCACTGTTTTCGATTGTACACCGTTACCTTGATCTGTCAGGCAACAATCTCACGGCCATATACAGGCATGTTGGCTATCCTGCCCTGCCTTTCTTTGTTCAGAATGTGAGCTTCGCTAACAACCCATTCCTTTACGTCCCTGTCGATGTGATAAACGAATTTAAAGAACTGAAGCAACTCGACATCAGCGGCACCAACATTGGCCTACAAAACCTTACACTACTTGACGAAATATTCAAATTACCAAACTTCGCTCATCTTCGGATCGTAGGGTGTGAAATTTGCGAATTGATGCCATTTAATGTTTTGGTTAAATTATTTAACGCTAGTGAAAGGGTAACTGTTGAATGTGCTGGTAACAAAGATGTTTCTGTTGTTGACACGTATATTTCACTGTTACCTATACAGTCAAGAACTTGGAGGGAAAATTTAACCGATGTCTGCTCAGGTGGAAGTTCAATACCTCAACCATTATCTTGCCCAGACTTATGCTACTGTACCACTGATGATGAATGGGCAATTTTAGACTGCACTAATGCCAACATCGATGCGATCATGCCATTGCACATCAACTACACGGAAATAAATATGCAGTATAACAGCATTGAATACGTGAACAAAACTTCATTTTCTGGTCAGTTGAGTTTGTATTACCTGAACATGAGTCATAATAGAATCCAAACTTTGCCAGAAGATGTCTTCCAGCTATTTATCTTTCTTCGAAAACTTGACCTAAGCTATAATAATCTTACACAAATCCCGGAAAATGTGTTCGCAAACTTAACATCACTAACTTTTCTATCACTAGAAGGAAACAGCTTTACATTTATTTCCGAAAACGTTTTCGAGTTTTTGCTTAATTTAAAAGATCTCCATTTAGGTTTTAGCAAATACTTGGAGATTATTAGTACAGACTCATTTAAAACACTAGCAAAAACAGAGTTTCTCTTTATATCATATACTGGTATTCAGACCATCTCAACTAACACGTTTCAAAACGTAATTAACGTCAAACAACTAAGTCTAGATCATAATCACTTATACAGTATCGACAACTGTCTTTTTGGTAACCTGCATAAACTAAAAATACTGGACCTCAGTTATAATGTTATAGAAACTACAGGCAATGAAACATTTAAAGGAGCAGATATTGAGAATTTATACCTAAACAACAACAAATTAAAGTACATAGAACTTAATTACTTAGATAATCTACGCGAGTGTGTTCTTAGTAACAATAATCTCAAAAACATAAATTTCAACAAAACAGCTAAAATTATGTTTTTACAATTGAATAACAACGACTTGAGAGATTTGGAACCAACAACATTTAGTAGACTTAGTAGACTGCGTGTTCTCGACTTGTCCAACAATCCATTATGTTACATCCCACCTGATTTGTTTCGTGACGTCAGTAAACTTGGATACCTCAACCTTGCAAACACAAGCTTGACTAGTCTTCCGGCCGGAGTTTTCTCAAACCTGATATTATTAGAACATTTGACTTTAGATGATAATAATTTTAAATCTCTCGCGGCTGAAGACTTCAGTAGTCTTGAAAATTTGAAAACACTTTCATTTATCAGGAGTCTTAATGAAACTGAAAACGAGGGAACATCACTTAGTTACAAAAATATGACACTAATCAATTCATTTTACAACAATCCACACCTGGTGAGAATCAACTTGACAGGCCATAAAATATGTCAACAGCTCGAGCATAATTACATTATTAGATACATATTCATTCCATCATCCCGTTTAGGAGACGTGTGTTCTTAAAGTTAAATTATTTAATCTGTTTGTTCGATGACAACTTATGATTGCAGGCCTATTTGTGTTTAAATTGATATTCAAGTCAGTTTTTAAGACTCAGTTTCTTCACATCATTAAAAATATTCTGTATTTATAAAAGTGTGTAACATAAATAATAAGTGAATAGAACGAATCGATCAGTTATGTAACACATGATAATGAGATACAATGCAATCGAAAGAACTAACTTAAGTTTTTTGTGTACTATAGTAAAAAAACTGCGAGAAATATTCCAATAGTGTGTTAAAGATGCTGTGTAAGACGTTATAGTAATTTCTACTATGTTTCTAATTGAAAATATTGTACTTGTAATACCACAAAATATTTGCATCTATACCGCTGAACATATACACATATGTATGCTTCTGCTGTTCACATGTAACAAAATGCTTTGCAATACTTTATTCTGCAAATAAACTAACATTATAACTTTATTTGATTTTATAAAAGTTAGTTGTAAATACGTACGTACATTTAACTTTACTGCTAACAATCAGTTAGGTACGAGTTTTAAAACTGCTTAAAATTATATGCCCTTAACACTGCAAAAAAAAAAAGTGTTTTGTTAATTTGTCGAACTAACTCGTTCGCAAGTAAAAAATATAACACTAAAAAATGTTACGTGTCATGGGCTTTTTCAGTCAAATTAACATTTTAACATGCTGAATATTTTAAGTTTTATATTTGTATTTCAACAAAATTACATTTAATTATTTACTCACATACTAATTTGAACCTTAAAGCTGATTTTACTTTCTGTGAATCTTCTGCATTACAATATGTTTTTACATTTACTGCATCAACGTTTGTTAATTTAGGATACTGGTTTTTTACTAATTAATTGGCCATACTATGGGGCAGTTTTTCCAATGGCATAAATGATCATTTATGTGACACATTGATATTTTTTAACCTCGTGCAAACTAGAGACATCTTTGAGAACCAGACACAACTTTTGTGAAAGTGATTTTTTACACTACGAGGCTGTACCTTTGAATATATATACTGGGCCAGTATATATATTCAAAGGCTGTACCCTCAGTGACGTATAATATATATTTTAAATGTGATGGCCTTAATCACCTTTGGTGTGCACAAATTTCGTTCCACATGGACCGTTACTTTTTCCACCATCAGTAAATGCTTAGTTCAGGGTAGAGTGTAACCAATTTTCTTTAAAAAAAATTCATAAATTTTAGACGATTGCGAATTGGATTAAACTAGTTTGATTTATTTTTTAGGTCTTGAGCCCCTTTATCACACACTTCTTTATTGACGTCTACTTCTTGAACATCCTATATATATATACATACATGTGTGTGTGTAAACACACACACACTAGCTAGTACAGTTCCCACCGCTACTTCGTTTGCGAGGGATTCAATTTAATGCGATAATATTCTTGAAACAAAAAGTTATTTAAAATGTTAAATGGGGCAGAATGACGTTAAGGGTCATTATTAACAGTTTTAGAAACATTTTGAAAAGGAAAATTGTTCAATAATTTTTTTTTGGGGGGGGGGGGGCATTCAGTTGAGCCGCTATACCCCGTTTTGCCTACCACGTCCACGAAAGTATACAATGTTTTGGTAGAAATTTTCGCGGGCGCATGCACAACTTAAAAAAAAAAAAAAAAAAAAATATATATATATATATATATATATATATATATATATATATATTGTATATTGCTCACTAAATTTTTGGTATCCTGTTCTGTCCATCTACCTCGTTTTTCCTTCCCCCGCCCAATTTGTCGCATACATTTCATCGCAGTCGGATTGGTGGTATAGAACTGCATAGAAGACGGAACAATGTCATTTTATGATATAAGCTAACTGTCGGAACGTGGCATTGCCCACGTGCATTTCTCGTAACAAAGAATATTTACTTCGATTGTAGGACCTCTTTGTACGCCAGATAAGTATCTCAGCCATTAAGCGTTAGGATAACCAAGCTGTATGTTGAGCTTACTCTGCAGTAGGCCAAGTATCTAAAGGTGCCATTAAAAAAATGGTTCTAATGTCTGCCCTTGCCACTCTTACAAATGCCCCGGGCCTTGTTGATAGTTAAAAGCAAAACAGATTAAGCAAATTTTGCGCTGTGCCACCCTTTTTATTAATCGAACTTTGCACTGTGTAAGTATCCAATTGAAGTGAAAATCACGACGTCAACCCACTGAGTCAAAGCGTAATCAACAATTCATTTGAAAATTTTTTTCATTCCATCACAGCTGTAAGAGTTCGGATTAAGAAACGTTCTGAAAAATATTTACGGGCATTTACATATTCATTATAATAAATCAAAAAGCAACTCTTAATCTCAGCGGGTTCGATAGCTCTCTAGGATTTATCTAATGCACATTCCATTTGTTTTCACCCCCTGCGATTTCGAATTTCGAAGTTAAAAAATAAGACAATTAAGGCTATTGTATTGTCGTCACATTTAAGTGGAAACCGTGACGATAGCCCGTTGATTTAAAAATATGTAGACGATTAATTAAAAATTCCTGTCATCATGTTTCATAACTTTTCACCCCCGTAGGTGTAAAATTTAAAAAATCAGTAAACTACATTCCAAGTATTTAAGTTAAGTATTTACCTTAAGCAAAAATCGCGTTAATATCTAAAAATTCAGTGAGATCGATATATATCGAACACGAATTGAAAACATATTGTACACTTTATTTTACATCTGTGGAGTCGAATTCGGAAAATATCTAAAAATATATTTTGAGTTTTTTTGTGGACATCGTTCTGAAACAAACAGCACTTTGAAATCTCAACTGGTTCGATAGTTATGAAAAAATAAAGGAAAAACACATTTCACATCGTTTCACCCACTTAATTATGGAATTTCGAAACATCTTGAAGTCCTATGTTATATATTTGTATACATATCTAATTGAAGTAAAATTGACGGCGATAGCCCATCGGGTTCGAGCTGTGAAGGCGATTAATAAAAAACACATTTTCCTCCTTTTTAATCTTAGTGAGTAAAATTTCGAAAAATCTGAAAACCCTTTTTGTCCATTCACATTATCATCAGCATAAAAATGCACAACTAATTCTACAAACTAATTTGGTGTATTGTTGAGGTAATCACCAATTAATTTACCATTGTTGTGTCGTGAAGTCCTGATTTGCCATGTAATAGCGATGCATGCGCTCATGGGCCCTGTCATTGACGAAAGTGTTATTCGCACCACCACTATGATCACTAGTAGCAAATCATAGGCCTAACCAAGGAGGAAAGGTTATCAGGATATATCTCCCCGAACTACACCACATTTTCATACAAATTTCAAAATTATCTGTTAGTACCTATTAAATAAACATAACTGCAGTAATCCCAAGTAAACGAAATAAATTATTATTCTGTGTGTGTATGTATGAAGACATATGTATATCGTACATTGCAACAAAAATATCCTCCCAAAAATATTCTGGCTACGCCCCTTAGTAGCATGCCATGTTGTTATATGTGCCTCGGATTGACTTACCCTCCATATATTCAAGGTAGTATGTGTGTCGAGTGTAATGATTTATCTTAATCCTATACATCTCGTTAGACCACGAAGGCACATACCCCTTACTGACAGGGTCCTTATTCTTGGATATTCGCACACAGTCACCTACATGATATCGAGGATTCTGACAATCCACAATATTGTCGGAAGTATATACAGTACATAGCAGAGAATAGTGTAAGCTGTATTTATATAATATAGTACTAAGAAAAAAATGTCCGGTATAATAATGCTCAGCCTTTCATAGCTCCCACGGAGCTAGAATAATTCTAACATACAAATATGCTCAGGCACGGTACTCAACTATCGTCACATTTCGTTCCAGCATCCTTTCGCATCAGCCACTGACCGGCTTAGGTCAGGCCCGCTTAAGCGCTATACAAGCTTTATGTATACACCACCCTTATGTCAACATTTGTGCAACTTATTTCACAGTCACGTAAGTTTCAGGGCCCAGCCTTCTCTGGTGAAACTTAGGGCTGTATATATAAACGGCTTACGAATGACAACCTACTGCTCACCAATGCTTTCTCTATGGGGATAGCAGTTAGTTGTCGTTCGAAAGAGGTTTATAGATACGGCCCTAAGTGTCGCCTTTTTAGTGTTTTTTTTAATTCAGTGATTATTTGTTTGTGCTACGAGGCGTGTAGGGGGCCTCAACATCTTCCCCAGCGTAACACATGTATAGGTATCGCATCGGCCATTGTGTGAGGAGGCAGCCACGTGGTCGTCGACCCAACCCTGAGGGTACAGAGTCCCATGTCCGCCCGGTCTAGTTTTAAAATCAACGACGGACTAGCGCCATATCACGGCAATTATCACTTTAATTCCACCACGTGTCTAGTATTATACCCAGCTAGGGTGTTCCGACACGCCGCCTCCTCCTCCTCACACCCATATTGGCGACGTCAATACATAAATATATATTACCAATGAAACAGAAATCTTCTTCTTTAAAATGATTTTCACAATAACGGGTTTGTCACCCAACTCTCCCGCAACGCTATGTTCTTTGGGAAAATGTGCATAGAAAATCCATTTCCAGAATGATTTCGACACTCAGGTACGAAAGATTACATATTATAGATGGTTACACTAACGTCAAAACCCAAAATACGTACGTGAAATTCGAAAGTTCATCAATTCAAAGACTCTTATAATATGTCTCAAGTGGAATCAAAAAATAGGGATCTTGATGCAGTGCTATCGGAGGTAAAGTGTCTTCGCCGCGAGTTCGACGAATTGAAACAAGAAAATGAGGATATCAAACAATATTCTAGGATTAACAACATTGAAATTCATGGGATCCCTCACACTAAGGATTAAAATCCTACAGACATTGTTCTGAATTTAGCAAAATGTATGGGTGTTGGACATTTTGTAAAAATGACATTGATGCTTGCCACCGATTACCTTCATCAAACAGTGAGTCTCAACCCACGCTACTCGTCAAAATGTGTAGAAGATCCTCCAAAAATCACCTACTTGCTGCTAAGAAGAACAGACGGAATCTGACATCCACAGATGTAGGTATCAATGCCCCGGCGAAGCCTGTGTTCCTGAATGAGCATCTGACACCACAAAATCGGATCTTGTTCAAGAAAACTCTAGAGATGAAATCTCATGGTTACAAGTATGTGTGGAACAAGGACTGTAAGATATTTCTAAGGAAATCTGACAACTCCAGAGCTAAACACATTCACAACAGTGAAGACATTATAAAAATTCTACAACAGAAATGAAGAATAGAATGTTAAGCCTAACTGGGTGAGTGCAATCTACAACTATCTCATAATGACAGTAACTAGACAACAGCAAGATAAACACTGGGTCAGATTGTAATTAATTGTTACATCATATGCTGTCTTCAAGACCTCAGAATTGTCCATATTACTATGTTCTTAGTGCAATAATGAAAGTTCCTATGTCATCTCTTGCAGGCATAAACAAACTTCATATCTCGAGTATCATGCAAACTTACATAGGTATTATGTATCCCTTACAATATTGTATCTGTTTTTGTTTCTTATTTGGCCCCAACACATTATCAAGACACTCCTATTGTCTAATCTGATGTCTAAAAAAATATTTTGTGCAATATGTCAACAGTATGGATGTAAATTCAAATTTGAGAGAGGATATTGTGAACTTAGTACTATCTTAACCAAAGCCTCAAACATCAATGGTCTAGTGTATAATCATAAGTGTGATATCTCGAAATACAATAACTTGCGTAAAAAAACACAAATCGCAATGACTTCGCCTTATTGTTTATTAATATCAGAAGTCTAAGAAATAAATTAACTGACACGCGGCTCTTATTACACCAACTTTCTACCAAACCCAGCATTATAATAACTGCAGAAACATGGCTACACAGTACAGACATAGTTAACTATGAAATAAATGGTTACATAGGGTATTTTGCATGTCGTAGTACCACGTCAAGTGATGGACTTGCTCTTTATATTACTGATAAATTAAAACACAAACTGTTAGATATATATATGAAGCAGATTACTGCTCAATATGGGTAGAAGTCTACTTAGGTCTAAAGGGTAATAATATGAAAGTTGGTGGCTACTACAGACCCCCACAGATCAACATTAATTCCTTTCTTGCAACTATAGAGCAAGATCTTAGTCACTACAAAGGTGAGTCTATATTAGTCGGTGATGTAAATATTAACGGTAGCAACAACAGTTATAATTTCAAAGACTACCAATTAGTTTATTCCACTTTAGGATACGATACACCTTGTGTAATAACTTCTTTGCAACAAGGGAAACAGCAAACTGCAGCAGCCTAATTGATCATGTACTTACTAATACAAAATATAGAACTATTACAGTATCAACTATAAGCATTGATTCATTACTGAGTGATAATAATATGTTATTCTCCGTTCACTCTAAGTTGAGTCCTGAAGTAAACAAATAAAGTAATATCATTGCACTTCGCTAGCTTCTAATTGGCTCAATTTGTGCGTCGCGCCGAAGTACTATTTCCAACCGACAAAAGTGTGTACAGTTGGCATCATAGGAAACAACAACGCCGTATATATTAAAACAATATTGCGTGAAAATTTCGTACGTGTTATCGACATAGGGACACAAAAATTACACAAAACCTTGATAAAAATATTGACATCATGTGCAATTACCGTATATTTCAAAATTTAATAGTAATTGTCAAGTTTTGACTAACGATTGTATTCAAATATTCCGGTATTAACGTAGCGAAAATTTGGTACTACATGCAGAAAAAAAGTTGTCAACAAGATGAGTGATTACACTTGCTGTAAAGTCCTCCTGGATTATTTTGTACTTCGTTTTGGAAAAATTACATTTTATAAATCACCAAACAATCTGTCGATAATTCATGACACATATTGTTTTTTTAATACATAAACGATTGCTATGCGAGATTTTTATTCTTGCTTTATAAACATCACCACAGTTTCTTCAGTAATGAAGACATGCATCCACGTTTCGAAAACCATGCAAGACATTTTCACTGTTCACGTCCAGCATCACATAACCTAATCTGCAAGTGACGTAAATATAAACCGACGCGAGGACGGAACAAAATAGAACAAGGAACTTTGGTTCGGACCACGCGGCCGTGGTTCGGACGAACTGGAACAGAAAATGGACGAACGAAAGAAAACATTCGCAGTAACCACAACATTGACGCGTTAACGTCCAAAAATACTTTGAAAAAATAAAACTTTATATCTGATTGTGATATTTCTGACTTATTTTTACTGTGGTAATTATTACTGAACTAAACTTTTGATATCTTCAGAGTATCGTACGTCTCTTAATACTGGCAAGTGTACCAAGAAACTCGTACGTTTAACAGTGCGTCAGTCGTTAAATAACTCGTGAACCAACTGTACGGACGTGTCGTCCGCTAACCATAATTAAAGTAATAAACATATAGAGTCGTAGATTGTGTTTGCAACGTCTGTATATTTTAGATATTTGTTAATAAAACTCTCCCATTAAGTGATGGAGAGGTAAATTCATATGTACACGACAGATAACAAAGATCTATTTCTTATGCAAGATCACAGTGCATGGCAGTCGGCAGCCAATGAACATGTTTGTTTATAATTTGCTTTGTTTATCCTAAAACTCAACTAAGAGTGAACGGAGAATAGTAACAGAAATACCCATTGATACACATCAGACAAATGAACAGAGGCTACTGGTTTACTCTAATCGTAATTCCCTAATACATAAATTAAACGACAAATATCATGTTTTTAATTATAACAATGACCTATGCCACATTAAGCTCAACGGTGAATTACAACTATATGCTGACGATGCTGTTGTTTTCTACAAATGCGACAAAGACATTAACCTAACTCTTCAACTTTTGCAGGATGATCTGAATACATTAGGTGAATATTTCAGATTAAATAAACTTATGTTTAATGCTAAAAAAACTTATTTTCTAATATTCAGTACCATTAGATCTACATTAACCTGCACTGTCAAACCCTAAGACTCCATGAGCATGGAGTGCCTAGTAGAATTAAGATATAAGCATACTACTCCTTGATCCTTGTCCAAACAGTATGTAATCAAGCCTTTACAAACTGCACAAAATAGAGCCTTAAAAACTGTTTTTAGTCTAAACAAACTGTACCATACAGAGGACCTGTTTGTTAACAATAACATATTGCCTATCAGTGGGCTATATCTTCTAAATACACTTACTGCCATTCATGGACTGATGTATAACACCAAACTTAAATCCAAACAACTCCACATCTATTCAACCAGAGGATGTGGAAACTTCTATTTAAAACAAGTTAAGACAAGTTATGGTTACTATGCTTTAAACTTCTCTGGCTTCAAATATTTCATTTCACCTCCTGAAGAAATCAAGATTATAAAAAATAAAATTCTGTTTATAATAAAGGCTAAACTTTGGATTATGGACACTATAAAAAATTGGGACAACATTATTACCCTTAACCTTATTCCCACAATATTCTAAGTGGTTTCTTTATGACAATGCTTATTTTTCTATTGAGCAAATACTGTCATTGAATTTTCCTGTAAGTCTATGCTATTCCTGAACATACACTCTAAACTTAGTGTTGATTGCATAAAGAATGTCTTACAGTATGAAAAAAATAGATTATCTTAAACAGGTTTTACATTTGAATCGGTCATTTGAGAAACAACATAAGTCAAAAAAGTCCACGTTTCAGGAAGTGAAAAAAACACAGTAATTCTGAAAGTTAGCTATGAAAAATTTGCAAAAAAAAAAAAAAAATACTGAAAATAATTCACAACATTACATTTATGGTGGTTGTAATGGAAATTGTTTCTGTATTGTTTTATTAGAACAATGCTCGTTTCAAATATTTGATTTATTTTGTTTCACAAGTAAACAGTTGTATTTGAAGCTTTAAATTGATAGAGATTGATCTATACATGTTTTGGTTTTGAAATGTTGACTTTCGTTGTTTCACAAGTTAAAAGGTGTTTGCATTATAAAATGATAGTAAGATACAGTATTTTACCATGTATTTTCCTACAATATATGTTGATATCTTTATTTATATGTTAACATATTATGTCCATTAAGAAACAGTTTACACAATGTAAATTACTACAAAGTGTAAAAAAAAAACACTTCTTTCTATAATCTAATACATCATGTTCCACAACACACTTAAAAATTACAGCTGTTTGTCCAAGCACATGTCCCTTTGTAAGACTTACAAGTAACATTCTTCTGGTCTTATAATAATTTCTGGTTTTTCAGTGCTTCATCCCGTGCTCCACACAAGAGTTTGTACGAATAGTTGGCCAAGCAAACACCTTATTGTAAAATACCTGGATATCATCTGCGTCTGGTAAAAATGGTTGAAATTTATGTAAGTCACACAACACCAGTCAGTGATATGAGTATACTAGAGAAAGAACAGAAGTTAGTGACTTACGGTGTTTCTCAAATTAACTCACAGTTCTGTGCCTTGCTGTGCACACAAGTAACGACTGACTTATGTGGTTTCAAAAGTACAATGTGTGTTTACCTCTGTAGAAAAAAAAAGATGGCAACTGTGTGATAGTAAAGCATTTTTGACTCCAAAGGAACGAAGTTACTGAACATGGGACCTGCTAACAAAAATCATTCATCATGCTACTGTGTCAACAATGTACAGATGAACTGCAAGTTTGTTTCGACGCTGCACGTGGATAAGTATTTTAGTTGCAATTAAGTGATCTAGTACCTATATTTAGTGGTAATTTAGTATATAAGTATCTGTTTTAAAATATATCTTGTTAGTAGTAGCTACCTTGTTTTAGTTGTTTGAAGCGGCTGCGATCGCCACGTGGTCGCCCTAGTGTGAGAAGTAGTGGTTAAGTAGTTGGTAATATTAAATTGTCAGTTAGTTGATAGGTATTTTTAATTTATTTATTGTTTCTTATTAGTAAATAGGTGAGTCGGTTATACTTCGTTTATTAAAAATTAGAGGAAATACGGATCGGTAAGATAAGATAGTACTAGTGGTTAGGTTTAATTAGGTTGAAGTGTTAGTGTAGTTGCAGAGGACCCTGCGAAATTTAATAATCTAGGTTAAAGATATTTGATTAGTGTTTGCATATTCTAGTAAGTTGTTTGGTTAGGCAGTTTCTAGTGGACGTTTGGTTATTTCTTGTCTACACTGGCAAGCTGCAATAGTGGGGAGGTGCAAATGTAGGGGCTGTGGGAAAGTTTGGCGAAAGTGTGATAGTGGGGTGCAGTGTGACGAGTGTAAAGAGTGGTACCATGCTGATTGTGTAGGGATTCAGGAGGAGAAGTTGGGCTCACTGGTAGCAAAAAAATTGAAGCTTTGGGGAGTGTATTGGGGGGAAAGGCATTGTGGCAGTGACCGGGGAAAAGCAGGTTGTTGGAGCCGTTGATAAACAGGTGCAGGAAAGAGGAGAAGGTAGTAATTGGATGTGGGAAATGCTTTGGAGTAACTTTGTTGAGGGAGTGCCAGTAGCAAGAAGGGAGGTAGCTAAGGAATGGTGGAAAGGGGACATTGTAGATGTAATGAACAGGAAAGAGAGGGAGATGATGCAAAGGATTGAGAAGGTGGAGGAAAAACTCAGGGATGAGATGGGCAGTAAGGGTGGGAAAGTTAGAGGAAGAGTTGAAGGGGATCAAGAGACAGTTAGGTAGTCTAAGGAATGAGATTCAGGAGGAGAAGCAGAGGAGGAGTGAGGCAGAGACTGAGGTAGGAAAGTTGAGGAGTAAGGTAGAGGAAATGGAGGCTGAAGCAAGGGAAGGGACACTGGTAGACAATAGGAGTCTCAAGAGGGGAGAGGGGCAGGAAACAGTGGCCAGGGTAAATACAGTGGAAGGAGGCAGGAAGCAGTATGTTGTAAGGGAGGGGTTAGCAGTTATCAGCACTCAGGACAAGCAGGGCAGTTCAGAATGGGAGGAGTGAGAAGAGAGATGGCTAGTGGGGTTAGGCAGGCCAGAGAAGGGGGGCAGTGAAAAGAAGGGAACCAGAGGTGGTGTTTTTGGGCAGTTCAATCGTCAAGGGAGTGGAGTTATAGGGTGTAAGGAAGGATGCTATCTATAAGGCAGCTTTTGGGGGAGCTAAAGTTAGAGATCAGGATGAGAGAGTTGCTAATCTGAAGGGAAGTGACACAGTGAAGGTGGTCACAGTTCATGTTGGAGGGAACTATCTGGCACACAGGGAGGTGAGTGGAAATGTAGAGAGGGACTTAGGAAGGGGTGTTGATGTAGGTAAAGGAAGCTATCTTTGTAGACAGCAGGAAGTGGTTAGGATTTCGAAATCTAGGCAGAGATCAGGTCCATCTCACTGAGGAGGGAAGGAGAACTCTGGGTGATCTGTTTGGTATGGAAACTGATGGCTGCCTAGAGCATAGTAGGATGGAGCTAATGGGCAAGGAATAGCAACCAGAGAGAGAGGAGGAGAACCTCGGGGGTCAGGAGTAGATAAGATAGGAGAGTCTGTAAGAAAGGTTAGGATTATAGAGACACAGTGGAAAGGTATAGTCGGGGAGGTGGGAATCATGGGGGACAGCATCAAAATAACAGTAATCAATTGCAGAAGTATATACAATAAGTAGGATTTATTCTGGAGTGTGGCTGAGGGATACTGGCAGATGTCGTGATAATAGTTGAGACATGGCTGGGTGAGGAGGTGCTGGACAGTGAACTGAGTCAGGATAAGTTTTCCATATTCAGAAGGGACAGGGATGGAAGAGGATGTGGTATAATGGTATGTGTGAGGGAGGATTTAAAGGGTTCTGTAGCATGGGTGAGCGACGATGCTGAAGAGATGGAACTAGATGCAAGGGGGGTACATAAGAGCTTCAGATTGTTGGCAGTGTAAAGGCCACCGGGGCAGGGAGGGCAGGCAGTTGAGGCAGTGAAGGAAAGGGTCGATAGACTGAGGGATAGACAGTGGGCGGTGGTAACAGGTGACCTCAATATGCCCGGTGTGCAATGGGTGGAAGGGATGGAAGACATGGGTGGCATTATGCAGACACTAGCTTCACAGCTAGTTAACAGGGAGCTAGTGCAGGCAGTAGGAGCACCAGCTAGATGGACTGAAGATGGTGTGGGGTCAGTGCTGGATGTAGTATTGGTCAGACCTGGGGATATCATAGTTGATTCAATGGTAGTAGAGGGAATCAGTGATCATGATATACCTGTGGTAGAAATAAAGCTAGGCAAATCTAAAGCTGATCAAACCAATGATAGAGTAGTGTGGCAATATGGATGAGGAAACAGGAAAGGGGTGGAACAATTCCTGTGGGATAGGTATAACGAGTGTGCTAAAGGGGAGAATGTGGAGTGCCTGTGGGAAGAGTTTAAACATATAATAGAAGATATGTTGGTGAGGTTTGTCCCAAGGAAAATAATACGGCTGGGCGAGACCCACCATATTATGGAAGTGTAGGCAACTGCATACAAGATACAGGATTGGGGAAATTGTAAATGCTAGGGTATGGATGAAGCAGATAGGGAAGGAGCTAGAAACTAAGATAAAAGTGGCAAAGGATGCATACTTGGGTAACATCATGGTTGAGGGAAAAAGCAAAGGATGGCAGAAGCTCTTTGGTTTTCTGAAAAGGGTGAAAGGTGGAGAGAAAGGAATTCCAATACTTACAGGAAATGATGGCTTGACCACAACCACTGACAAAGAAAAAGCAGAATTATTGCAGGCTCAGTATTTGTCTGTATTTGAGGGCACGGACGAAAGGGATGAGATAGCAGATAGAGTCAAAGGGCCAAGTGGTAATCTAAGGATAAGGGGACAGGATATAGGCAAAGTAATTAAAGGCTTGAATCCTATCAAAGCAGTGGGGCCAGATGGCATAGGGAATGGGGCTCTTAAGTTAGGTGGAAGGGTGATGATAAAGTATTTAGAAGTGTTGTTTGGCAAGATTTAGGCCCGAACGCCAGCACACCCTCCTTCCAGCCGCATTGAAACTGTACTCGGACGAGTGAATCAATGCATGGCACATATCCTCTTCTTTTCTTGCGACTCCTCTTGATGATTTTGTGCCTGTGCTAGCATAATTACTAAACATGGCTTTCTGCCGGTAATCCATTTAAAACTTGCCCTCCTCGCCAATCAGTGTTCGCCCAGACCCAGTTTTAATTAGGCCTTTACCCAGGCGGCACCTTATGGGTCATCGGAACCTAATATTTCTAGCATCTTTACTGCCTTTTACTCCTGCTCCAGTTGTCTGAGCCATTGGTCGAAATCTTCGAGTCGTAGCAAAGCTGTTCCACTTCTCAAAAATTTCTTTGTTTGCCAGTATAGCTTTCAGGTCTACATTAACTATCCCGTAGTCTTGTAGTTGTGCCTTGAATTCCTCTCTGATGTCTTCGGTCTTGGGACATTCCAATACTACATGCTCCATCGAGTCGTCTGTCCCACAAACATCACACAAAGGTGAATCCACCAATTTCATGCTGTACAACTTAGCCTTGAAGTTTCCATGTCCTGTCATGAGTTGTGCACTGTAGTGGTTTACTGTTATCCAGTTTCGCTTTATCCTGTTTTCCACTTCAGGAAAAAGCTCGAATGTAATTCTCCCTTTTTCTGAAGTTTCCCAAGTTGACTGCCACCTTAGCAAGGTTTGTTCTCTAGCCATTTTCTTATCTATTGATGATGTCGTCCTTCTTTGCCGTCGGCGTTGTTCGGCGAATAATCCTCTTTCTCTGGCTAGCAGATCCACAGGCAACACTCCAGCCAGGACAGGTAATGCATCATTCGATGTTGAGGCACATGCCTTTGTGATATTTAACAGTGCCGACCTCTGAGCACTGATGAGCTTCCTTCTCGCTGCCACCAACTCTGCTCTGTGATACCATATGACTGAGCCATAGGTGATAATGCCTTCAAAAACACTATGATAGTTTTTCTTTAATGTCCTGAAGTTTAAGCCCCATTCTGTAGTTCCAATGGATCTTAGTCGACTTAAAGTCACAACAGCTTTCTTACTGACATAATCAATATGCGGCAGGAAGCTCATCTTATCATCCAGGATGACTCCCAAGTAATTGTGCTGGGATACACGTTGGACAGGCCCTCCTGCAAATCGCACCACTGGAGACCGTTTAAGTTTGTCCTTTAGTAGCATACACTTGGTCTTCGGTGTAGAAAAGGTTAATTTCACTTTGCTTGCCCAGTCTTCAACATGGGGTAGAATCTCTGCCATTTTTCTCTCTAATGTTGCTCTGGACCCACCTGAGACGAGTATGAGCCCATCGTCTGCGTATCCCAACACAGTGCAACCATCTGGCATTTCAAGATCTAGTAAGCCATCAAATAAAATATTCCAAAGTATTGGTCCAAGTACTGACACTTGAGGGCATCCCTTTGTAAGAAGTTTTTCCAATGCATTGTTTCTTAAGCCGTACCTGCTTCTTCTTTCTCTGAAGAAATCGAGAATCACTGCATATAAGTTCTTAGGGGAACCTTTGGTTTTAAGTTGATACATAACTTCCAGCCACCAAGCATTGTCAAATGCTCCTGCAATGTCGAGGAATATAGCCATAATGTATTTGGCATTGCAGGTGTCAACATATTCCTTTACATCGTGAAGTGCTCATTCCGTAACAAGGCCTTTACGAAATCCATACTGCCTTTCATTCAAGCCACTATTTAATTCTAATGCTGTAACTAACCTCCTGTTCAAAAGTTTTTCAAATGCTTTGCCAAGGACTGGTAACAGTGTTAGTGGCCGGTAAGATTTTGCTTGTGTCGGGTCTTTACCCTCACCTTTATGCAGGATCCTCACAATGCCCTTTTTCCATATCCTTGGGAACATGCCATGGAGTAAGTCGTTGCACAGGTTCGGTAGATGAGTCTTAATTCGTGAGTAGCATCTCTTAATGATTTCTGCCCCAAGACCATCATGTCCAGGAGCCTTGCCATTCTTTAACCCATGAATGGTAACCTTCAATTCATCTGGAGTGAATTCTGGTGAATCTTCTGTATCTGGTAGCTCTAACATTTCCCACCTTTTGCTGGCATGCTCCTCAGTATCATCAGTTCGGGAGTCATCCGGTAACAGAGTGTTAATTAGCAGTCTCATGCTTAGACTCATGTCATTTAGTGGTACTCCATTTTCTTTAAGGTAGGGTGGAGGCATTGTCCTTTTTAATTTACCAGAAAAGACCCTGTACACTACACCAATGGGATCTTCATTGCCTTTCTCAGACACAAATTTTGTCCAGGACTCTTTTCTTATGTCTTACCCTGTTGAAGTAAGCCTGCTTGAGAACCTTATATTCAGCTGCCATCCTCACTCTTTCTTCTCCACGGAGTCTATGAAGTCGTTTCCTTGCCCTCCGAACTCTGCCTCTTTCCTCTTCAAGTTCTTTGTCCCACCAAGACATATATGGGAGTCCACATTGAGTCTTTTTCAGCACTTGGTCACATGTACTTTTGATGACTCTTGTGATGGCTTCTGCTCTAGTTTCAAGGTCTACTGCTTTGAGGTTGGCTTCTTCCATTTTTAGCTTTTTCAACAGGGCAAGGTCAAACTGCCTCCAATTTGCATTTTTGTGTACATACCTGATTTCATCCTGCTGATCAGCTACATTGGCAATTTGCTGCCGTCTCTCACCCGTTACCTCAAATATTATGAACCTGTGGTCACTCGATGAGTCCTCAGTGACTCTCCATTCATGTACCATTCCATGTGCTTTATTATTTGTAATAGTTACATCAATATTTGACTCTGTTCCATGAGCTGGAGACATATATGTTGGTAGGTGTTCTTCCAGGTTCTGTACATGAAGTTCCTGAGCTAAAATTTACTCATTTAGTTCTTCCCCTGCATTGTCTGTTGTAAGGGAGTGCCATAGTTCTGACTTAGCATTAACATCACCACAGATGACTAGTGGTTTTCCATGTAGAAGATCAATAATAACATCCCATCTGTCTAGATGATCCCTGGTATTATCCATGTACTGGAAGTATGAGGACACCATCCACAGCTGGAGGGATGGAGTTGTAATCTGAACACACACATGGTGTGTATTAGATACACTGCTGATCATAGTCACATCTATCATATTGTTTGTCCTCAATACTCCAGCTTGGACATTCTCACCGATTGTAAACACATCGCCCATTAGCCCTACCACTTTACCAAAGGGAGCATATGGCTCTTGGAACAGTACCAAATCCAGATTTTGCTCAATCACCACTCTGTTAAGCTTAGAGGTCGCCACTGCAGATCGTTGTAAATTGATCTGACCACAACTCAATTGATGGTTTATCATCTTAAAAGCCATAATCAATTCTTCAACATTGATGGCTCGCTCATATACCGGGCATTCCCTGGAGTCAACTCGGTGCTCAAATGCCTTTTTGTCCCTTATACAGTTGGCACATTTATCACCTTTATTTTTATTTGGGCAATCTGCAAATTTGTGCCCTTCTTTACCACATTCTGAGCAACACTGCTCTGAACTTCACTTCGCAGCAAGGTGACCATATCTTTGGCACTTGCAGCACCTTGTTGGCACTAGGTAGTCTCTCACACTACAGGAATGAAACCCAACATACATTCTTTCCTGCTTAATCATCGCATTTCTTATGTAATAAGTACACTCTAGTACTACACTTACATAGTCTTCATTTGACCTCTTACCAGTCCTGTGACTGACCTTTACCTTGATTTTGAAGTCATCCAGTGTCACCTCTGTATCTTTGAAATTTTGACCATGTATAGTCTCTAGAAGGTCCTTATTGTCTTCTCTCTTAGGTACATCGTAAATCACCACTTTCGGACCTCGTTTTCTGTGTGACTCCAATTTCAGTCCTAACTCCTTTATTTTGCTGGTCTGGCCTTTGATGACTTTAAGTGTTTCAGCATCTCCTGCCTCAATCATTATCCTGCCATTTTTTATTTCCCTAAAATTCCGTATCTTGAGTCCTTCACTTTTAGGGTCAATAGAAGTTTGTACAATTTTCCTTGTTTCCTTACTGGAAACTCCTTCCTTTTCTGGATAAACGAGGACCACTTTCTTGGCAGGTTTAAGCCTTACCTCTTTCTTTCCACTGGTACCTTCAACAATCTGGGCATAGGTCATATTATGATCTTTGAAAGAACTGTGCAATGGGAGTGCATGACTGGATTTGTTTGTATGGACATATTCCATTGCGAGGTTTAGTTCAAACAGCACACCAAACTTACCTTAATCTCACGGTCTTAAGATAGCATATTTACCTAGCACGCCGACAGTTGGGCCTTCCCGAAAGCGAACGACATTACAGTAGACCAGAAACTAGCGTCCCTGGGGTTGGGTCATCCCGCTTATTGTTTGGCAGATCGCTGGAGGAAAGAAAGTTACCAACAGGGTGAAAGGAAGGTCTGGTGGTGCCAGTATACAAGCAAGGGGAGGATAGGGCAAGGCCTGGTAATTACAGACTGGTGAGTCTCACCTCGAGCATGGGAAAGATAATGGAAAGGCTGGTAGTTAAATTTGTGGTATATGTAATGGATAAGAAGAACTGGATACAGGAATATCAGCATGGGTTCAGAAGAGTATATTCGTGTGAGACACAGCTGGCTGGGCTATTGGAGGATCTAGTACAATCTGTAGATGAAGGGAAGCAGGTAGATGCCTGCTTCATAGATTTTGAGAAGGCGTTTGACAAGGTGCCACATGGAATTTTAATGAGGAAAGTAAATGAGCTGCTAGACGACAGGAGGGTGGTTGACTGGATTGGTGAGTTCCTCAAGAGACGGAGCCAGAGAGTGAGAGTGGGGGACTCGTTGTCAAAAGAAGGAGCTGTAACATCAAGGGTGCCACAATGAAGTGTTCTGGGCCCTTTGTTGTTTACTATAATGATAAATGACATGGGAGTGGGGGTGAGTGGCAGGATGAGATTGTTCGTGGACGACTGTGTACTGTATTCTGAGGTAGGTGAGAAAAACAACTTGCAGGCAGACATTAATCGGGTACTGGAATGGACAGAAACCAATAAAATGAAGATTAATGTACCGGTAAAGAAAACAATGATAGTGAGATTCACTAAAAAGAGGGTAAAGAGCAGGCAGACATACAGATGGGGAGAGCAGGAGATAGGGAAGGCAGGAGAATACAAGTACTTATGGGTGATGTTGCAGGAAGACCTTGGGAGGAGGGGACAGGTGAAGAGAGTTGTTTCTAGGGGAAGAAGGGCCCTGGGAATGCTGGGAAGAGTTTTGAAGGGAGTCGGTGGTAGGGTGAAGGAGAAGGCATACGCCTTAATGGTACACTCGATGCTGGAATATGCAGCGGCAGAGTGGGATCCCTACATGGAAGGGGAAGTGCAGGAACTGGAGAAGGTCCAGAGGAGAGCAGCTAGGTGGGTGAAGGGCAGGTGGAGAAGGCAGGGGCAGGAGGGAGAGGATGAAGGTAATTACAGACCATCAGTGATGATGAAGGAAATGGTTTGGAATACTTTGAAGGACAGGCGAAGGGTGGAGAGGCTTGTTAGGTTGTTCAGAGTGGGGAAGGGAGAGGGAGGATGGGGAATGTGGGGTTCCCATTTAATCAAGGGTGGTTACTGAGGGAGAGGGAACAACAGTCTTAAGGTCCGGAGGGTGTAGTGGAGGATGGAGAGGGGTAGGCAGTCAATGATGGTGAGGTCGGTGAGGGAGTGGAATGTGTTTAGAGAGGAGTTGGCGAGGGTTGACAGGGTTGGTTTGTTCAGGAGGGGTCTGGGGGGAAAGTAAGGCATGTGAGCTTGCCACCGGGCGAAAACCAAACTGCAAGAGGGTATTATTATACTATCTATAACTCATTTTGACAGAAATTTGACTTATGTTGTTTCTCAAATGACCGATTCATTTTACCTAAGTGTACATAACTGCCCTAATGTCTAAGTATGTGTGTCCATGAGTGTTATTGTAATGTTGTGCATGTATGTAGGTAGTTGTGTTTGGCTATATAATACCAAAATATGTATATTTCCTACTGTGTTTTCTAGTTTAGTACATTGCTGTATGTAAATATATGGTATTATTTTAGACAGCTTTGTGTGTGTATGTCTTTTTTTTATGTGAGCTAATGTGGACTAATGTGTGTGTAACTTGGTACTATGTGAGTGTCTGCATAGGCTTCCTGTATGTGTTTGTTATTGTGTTAGTGTTTTCTACTTTGGTACCTACGTTACTGCACTTAAACATATGGATAATACATCTGGTACATTGATACATCTTGGATGTTCACTACTGCCTACTATCGCAATGTAATAATTGTGTCAGTCTCCACCTAGAGCAAACATTTCGCTCAAGGAGACACATTTTTATTTGTTATTACTAGAATGTATTCTTGTTCATGTATTCAGATTTTGAGTAAATAAAAAAAAATCCTTGCTGTCATAACTTGGTACCTACAAAATTGTGCAAAAGCCATAAATTTATAGTCATAAAGCCTTACAATAAACTTCCCCTGTCAAATGCAATTATGTCAATAAATATTTTCAAACGAAACTTACATGAATTGTTAGTGAAAACACCTTTTTATTTTGTACAAAAGTATTTAGATGCTATGTAATTGATGTCTGTAATTTTTATGGTAATGTGAATTATTTATTTCATTTTCGTTCTGTTGATTCCTATTATTGGAATATAGAACACGACAAATCAAGATACACACATATTTTCACTTTACAAAGTAGACAAATTAAATACAATAACTTATTACACTACAGTTGTATACATATCACAAATTCACAGAGTTCAGTTGCACAAATACATACATGTTTTCACTTTATACAGTTAATACACAATGCAGTGTCTCTCTACAGTTTATTAATATATATTAAGATTTCACACTTCAATACAGTTGAAATGAAAATGTACATATGCATTCAAATTAGGTACTTTACAGGGTTTTTACCACTCAGCTTTCAGATGTTCTTTAATCCCATCAATACTATAAAAACAATTTTCATAAAAGATATTTTTAATTTTTGTTTTGAATAATTCTATGTTAGTTGTCTGAGACAATGCGGCTGGGACACTGTTTAAGAGTAATCTTCCTATGATGTGACTGCTTTGTGCATATTGTGTCTTACTGTGTTGGGTGATACTCAATTTGTTTGCATTTATTGTATTTTAGTTATGTATTTCACTATTGGTTATGAACTGTTTCTGGTTTCTCTTCATAAGAAGGAGAACCCTATACCCATACTGTACTCACTATAAAAAAGGAGAATTGCTAGGTCTCTAAACAAATTTCTACAGCTTGTTCGACTATACATTTGATATTATCCGTATCACTTTCTTTTAGAGCTTAAATATATGTATACAGGTTTTAGTTTGGCCCCATATTTCTATTCCGTAAGTCATTACTGAGTGGAAGTATGCAAAATAGACTGTTTTCCAGGTATCTTTATCAATAGTGTCCTTTAGACATCGAAATATATAATAGAGAGAGGATAGTTTTTTTAAATACTTTGTTTACCTGCTGAATCCATTTTAATTTGTCATCTATCTCTATACCTAAAAAGTTTGTACTTGTTTCTATATGTTCTTGTTGTGTAAGAACCACGGCCGTAGAAGAATAGGTCTGGACACTCGCCTGGATATTTGACCCCCTTGTTGTTTGGCTGTAGTTCACCAAGTTACCGAGAATATTGTGTTTTATTAGCGCTGATGTTACGGCGGTCGGACTAAACTCCGCCCACTTCCTTTCCGCTAAGATAAACACATTATCAAAACATATTTTTTATCAATTTATGAAATACTTTCTTCGCTCACAATTTTAAGAAAAGGCTCCAGCAATCTTTATTCACTTTATAAATTAAACAATGGAAAAAACACGACGGAGTTTGAGTCCGACCGCCCGGAAAACAGCGCCAAAAAGTACGACATTCTCGGTAACTTGACGAACTACAGCCAAACAACAAGGTGGTCTAGCAAAATACATTGTTAGATAGGCGAGTGTCCAGACCTGTTCTTCTACGACCGTGGTAAGAACTGAGGAATGATGTCTTGTTGAGATCTTATTGAATTTAATGAATTTTGTTTTAGAATTATTTAATTTAAGTTTGTTTGTATGAAACCACTTTTCTAATTGAGAAAGTGTTCTTTTACGACACATTTTTAAAACATCTTCAGTCTCACCCTATACAAGAATTGTTGTATCGTCAGCGAATAGAAATGTTTCCCCGTCTTTTATGGCTGAAGGCAAATCATTCACATACATAAGAAATAATAAGGACCCCAGTATGCTTCCCTGCGGTACTCCTCTTTCAATGTTAGATATTTCATTTGTTATTAATATTTTCTACTTTCTATCTTTTAGATACGACTGTAATAACTTGTTATGCATTGTTATGTATTCTAATTTATTTGTCATGACATTGTTTATGACTGTATGTTCAGTCCTATGACAATAAAATCCAATCAATCAACCACCAATCAATCTTGGTTTATACTTATTAAATTAGTACAATATCTCACCACTAGATGTCAGTCTCTTTGCGTAAATCCGTGAATAGGATGAAAGTGCAAGCAAATGAAATAAAAAAGAAAATTAAGTTGTCTCTGCAAATCATGCAGAAACTTTAAAATTACATCTTTTGTTGAAATATTTACGGAATATAGGAGGATTTCCGTTACTACACTGTAATACTGTCATTGATATAGTGTTTTTGACAATAACGGATACTTTCTTCTATCGAAGGCGCAATTCTGTTGTATGATTATGATACTCGACTTTATTGTCGATAGTCGAAGTTTTTGGTCGTAAGATCGAAGCAGAGTTTGTTTATAAACAATCACATGTACACTGTTTTGAAAATAAGTAATAACTTGTATTATACGTTAGTTTCGGTAATTTGGCGAACATCGGTTGGTTTTGCCTGCATTGTACTAGTACTGATTCAAAGTGAAGAACTTAAGAGGATTGCTGGATATGAACATCAGAATACATTTTTTTCCTTATTGTTTTACGCTTTCTAATTTATAAATACTGTAAGCTCTAATATTGTAATCCTGTTCTACTGGGTCTTGTATAGAATCCCATTCTAATTTTGGTGTTTTATGGGTAAATATGAAGAATCACGACTCAAGGTGTACCGGCCAAACTATTGATTTTTGAGTTTTTTAATATAAATGTTTCTAGAGACATTAGAAATAGTCTTAGGTAAAATAAAGTTGTTGGGTTAGGTTAGATTATGTCTAGGTAAGGTAACCTAACTTGACCTAACCTAACGTAAAAAAAAAATTAATGTAGGACTGCCTCAAATGCCTTGAGAAACATTTTTCACTAATAAATTTTACCTTTAAAATTAATGATTTGGCTGGTGCACTGTGAGTAGCTACTCTTGATATTTACCTTTTTGGCGACAGTGACCTTGTTGCGTCTTTTTCATTAATTAAGCATGTATAAATTAGGAACTTTAATAATGAAACTTCAGTTTTATGTGCGTAAGTTAGCATTGTTAAAATAACAAAATACAATAAATATATTTTATAGTACACTTAAATTTTCTAAATCCAAGTGGGTTGCCCTCCCCCCTGCCTTCCCTAAATTACGGCCTTGGTTGACTTAAATTTTCACTCTGTGGAATTGTGCCAGATGGTGCCGTAGATTGGTGTTTTTTTTTATTATGGAGAACTCTTTCTCCACCCCCTTCCTCTTTCATTACAGTGCAGCTCCATACTCGTCTCATGTTACCCCTTACCAGCACTGAGGACCTACTTAGATGTAAAACACTAGCCAAAACCTCTTCCCCTTCTACATGCCACTGTATGCTTTGTACTTTAAAGAAAAGTTATAGGCTCATAAATAAAAATTGTGGGCTCAATCTTCTGTGTGCACCGGTGGTGTAGGCTTCAGACTATTTTTACAGTTTTACGTTATGAGTTAATGGTCTTTTTAAGCTCTTTTTTTTTCTGAATGTATTGCACATTATGTAAGAATAAAAAGGATTTTATTTAATACCAAGACAAAGAAGGCATTAGTAAAGTGCATAATGTAGTAAGTCGTACTTAACTTTGTAGTTGAATTCATAAATGTGATTTTTGATCAGTTCCTGCAGTGAGTTTATATTATAAACTGATATTTTCTGACATTTGCCTTTATGAGTGAGTGTTGCAGAGTTG
>PNEQ01061735.1:5107-38574 GCA_003012365.1 Medauroidea extradentata | reverse complement strand
CATTAAAGTAAAACAGCAAAATAAGGTGTACCTAAGATAAATGGCATAAAAATGGACAAGGGCAACAGTGACAACAAACCTATAATTAGACACACAAACAGATGTAAACACAGGAAGCACAATAAAGAAAAAACTGACGAAAACCAGCAGACTTTCTTTTATGACAACTGATGCTATGTTTCAGGAACTTGATTCTGTCCCCATCAACAGGCATATGTAAAGACTGAGGAACTCAATCAGTCTACTGGAGATTTTCCGTCTGTATATGTGCCTGATGACAGGAACAGATCACAGTTCCTAAACACTGTGTTGTCATCAAGGAAGCCTGTTAATTTTTGTCTGTTTCTTTGTTGTGCTGCCTGTATTTACATTTATTTGTGTGTCTGGTTGTTTGTGTTGTCATCGCCCTTGTCTACTTTTGTCACCATTTTTCATTCACCTTGTGGTTGGATTGCTCCTCGCCCTTTTCCCGTGCCGTCGGTCCGATTGAGTCCTCCCGAGTGATAGATGTAGGTTTGTCCCACCCGGTGGCCCGCTCGCAACGACCAGGCTGTTTGATTGTGGCACCAGATCCTCGGGCTCCTTCGTTCATTGGTTGGGCGCACTCTGCACTCCTCGGCTTGGCCTCCACTCCCTTCCCCTCCTGCCGGGGTTTGGGACTGGTGACCAGCCGGGAGGGGCTCTTCACTCTTGCGCCTGCCTTCGCTCGGGCTCGCCGTGCCTTGGTTTTCGCCGACTCCGCTCGATGCCCCGACGGTCCGACTAGGTGAGTTCTCGTATTTCAGTGTTTTTTAACAGGGTCGCACGGCAAGGCACCGTCGTGTGTCCGGTCGGTATGTCGTTTGGTCACCTTGTTGATTTAGTTTGCGAGTTCTTTCGATTTTTCTCGCATTAGGCCGACGGTGCGTCGAACGGGGTGTCGCGTGTGTTTTGTCAAGCATTCAGAGCGAGAAGTTTATGAATGTAATGTCTTTTGCACTGTTTGAGCTTTTGTGCAATTCCAACCTTGTAATTCTAATGTATTCGAATTTTGCCAGTAATAAATGCCAGTACTAACCATAAATTGTCTGGTGTCGAGTACATTCTTTGTCAGCCCTTGTTCACAGTGTTCAACTCTCGGGGCATACGTTTTCCCGTATTGATATTTTTGTCAATTTAGGACTGGGAACAAGCTTCCTTGGTCGAGTAAAGGACCAGACCAAAGCTTGTTCCCGGTCCTAAATTGACAAAAAATACGAATGCGGGAAAACGTATGCTCCGAGAGTTGAACACTGTGTACAAGGGCTGACAAAGAATGTACTCAACAACAGACAATTTATGGGTAATACTGGCATTTATTACTGGCAAAATTCGAATACATTAGAATCACAAGGTTGGAATTACACAAATCTCAAGCAGCGCAAAAGACGTTACATTCATAAACTTCTCGCTCTGAATGCTTGACAAAATACACGCGACACCCCGTTCGATGCACCGACGGCCCAACGCAAGAAAAATCGAAAGAACTCGCAAACTAAACCAACAAGGGGACCAAGCGACTTACCGACCGGACACACGACGGTGCCTTGCCGTGCGACCCTGTTAAAAAACACTGAAATACGAGAACTCACCTAGTCGGACTGTCGGGGCATCAAGCCGAGTCGGCGAAAACCAAGGCACAACGAACCCGAGCGAAGGCAGGCGCAAGAGTGAAGAGCCCCTCCCGGCTGGTCCTCTGAATAAGTCTTATCTTGTAGGTAGAAGCAATTACTTATCAGCAGATACTTATTTCGCCCATATTTTCCCAGTCTTTACTTATGACCAATGTCTACTTTTTGTTCACTTGGAATTAAGTAATTACTGTTACTTATAAGCTTATACTAATTGCATGAAGTATTTAATTTAAGGTTCTACTTATTTTTATTCAATAGACCCATTGTAATATAGCGAGGTAATGCAGTGGGAAAACAATTGACTGGCATTTGGTGGCGTCTGGATTAGATTCTCGTTCTGGCCTCTTTATCTTTGTTTTCGGTGGTTAACTGAAAGTAATAATTATTTTTGTATTATATGTACAGATTCAACATTATAGTCTGTCTCACATAAGATTTCCAGATTTTTACAGAACTGAAAACTATTATGTGTATAAATTTCTACAGAAAATAATTTTCATTTTGATGTACTGCACAATTTAAGAGCCAGCTGAGTGTATTTGTGCAAAAATTACTTATGCAAAAGAAAATGTTGCTCATTCCATGGCAACAGCTGTAAAAAGGAATCAGAACACAGCTGCGAAAAATTGGAATTCTTACATGAGAGAGACTATACATTGTTACCTGTAACATTACAAGGGTACCGGTATATAAGAACTCATGAAAAAGAGTTTATTTTCTATGTATATACTGTGGTTTATATATATATATATGTGTGTGTGTATGTAGTTATTTCAGTAATAATTGCAGGCTGAGTAATGGGAAGTGCAAGACTTGAAGTGCAATGGTCCCCGGTTCATGCAGACAAGTTCATCACATGGGGGACTGAAATACATCTTTATGAAGTCGTCATTATCAAAGGGGAGTCCAAATTACAGGGTAAGAAAACAATTAAAATGCATTATTGAAATGTGAATGTTTCTTGTATTGTATAGGTACCTAAATAAATTTATTTTCAGTTCTATGTTCAAGGAAACATTGGTGTTTTTTCCCCAAGTAAGTCCATGTGGAGCTTTAATTCACAGTCTTTGAAGAGAGGGACCCTACACACATTAATATGCATATGACTGGACATGTGGCCAGTTTAGTGTTAACTTGTTCTGATAATATTCTTCTCATTTCCATAAGAGTAAGTAATGTGATAGTGATGTTCATAACATGAACAATAGTGAATTTTTTCTGGGTGCAATATTTACTCATTGTTGCAGTGTGTATGCTTATTTATTTTATGGTTGTGTGCATTGGCGAAGCCAGAGATTTAGCTAAGTTTTGGTCCCATTATTTGGACTCGTATTGCACATTGGTGTATAACCTTTAATTTAATATACATTTTGGTTTATATATATATATATATATATATATATATATATATATATATATAAAGAGAGAGAGAGAGAGAGGCACTCACACAGAGGCTAGTATATTTCAGTTCATTAAACAATGATAAATAAAAAAAACTGCAAATACTATTGTGACGATTCACAAAATTTAGCTTATGTTCTAAATCTATTGTACGCCATGTTTGAAAATATTAAATCACTGATGTAGTTTTGGTGCCGAATATGTATTAGGGGATTATTACAGCCAAAAGAGTTATAAAAACTGACGTTTAAGTGGAAATACATTTAATAGCTATTATTTACTGATTTTAATAAGTTGGCCTGTTTAAAAATGTCATCACGTTAAATATTTATAAGGTGAAACTTTGGCAATATCGGCAAAATCAGTTTGAATCAACGTAGCTGCAAACGTTGACGAATACTGAACATACAAATTTATTGTGGGCCTAGAATCTTTGGATTAAAACATTTATGTTTATAAAAGAGCCTCCTTAGTATCTGAATGAGTCCCGCTGATTTCAAGTAGTCATAGTGATTACAATTTTTACAGTAATGTGTAACAATATTGGGAGTTTTACCCTAAAAATTATAAAGATCAGTATCATGTTACATATCCATTAATATAAGTTTTAAAATAGAAATACTCCCCACTTAGCAAACTTTATTATTTTTAATAATTTTTAAGACATCATGTACTCTATGTCTTACGAAAAACAGTTTCAATGCAAGTAATACAATGCTGTATTATTAGTGAACGTACTTGTGTACTAAAATTTGTTTAAATTTTAAGTATACAATATAAATGTGTTATACATGTCACCAAGTCACATAAAGGCTAGTCTTAGAGATGTTAACTTTTTCACTATGAAGCCTCCTTTTAAGGGTTCAAATTTGGGTTTGAATCTTCACCAGTCTTGCTTACATGCCACTTGTATACGTTGTTGTATTAGTTACTCTGCGATGTGCATGTACCAACAAATCAGCACATGCCTTTAGTAAGTCGTCAATTTACATCATACTGCTTTACATAATTTTGGATTAAAAACGCTAATGTTTAAATATTCATTTTTCAATTTAAATAGTTGCCAATTCAAAATAATATCATTAATCCATTCTTGTGCACTGAAGTTGGCATTTATATGTTCCAAAAATGTTTTTGTAAATTTTTGTGTTTTTTTACACTGTAGGATGTTGGCGGCCGATCTGACACAATTTAAGTCATTTCAATTTGCATTGTTGTTTGCAGGAACCTAATCTTGACGTAAATTGAGGACTTAACTGTAATTGAATGCTAAAAGTGACTCAGTCATCATTTAAAACCTGTGATATGAATTTAAAAAATGCTAAGTTTGTACAACTCAGTGTAATATTACACTGCATATTATCTATAGTCCATCTCGTGTAAGAATTCCTTTTTTCTGACAATTGTGTTGGCATATTTTTTACACCTGTTTCAAAAGAAAATGCAATGTGTTCCTTTACCATGGGTATTTTTTTTGCACTGGCAAACTGCACAATAAATCAAAAAGAAAAGTATTTTCTTGTAGAACTGTGCACATCTGATGGTCTTCAGAACAGATAAATTATAGAATTCTTACTTAAGAGTGTGAGGGAGATAATATCTTTGCTCGCATACGGGGTTTTGTGGTAGTTCATATACTCGTCGTAAGATAGCACTATGTTCGGCTGTAGGCGTGGGCTGATTGAACTAGTAAGAAGAAGCAAACAGGGTGGTGCTTTGGCCGCTGTTTATCGGCGAGCGGAGAAGAGAAAGACGATGCCCCGCAGATAAAAATGCCTCCAGACGTGTGGCACGTTTGTGTGTGAGTCAGAGATTGTTTCTCTTCGACTAGCTACAACGGTAGAATCGTATTATGTACAAGGTCTGGCTTGCTTTTATACTGCTGAACCACACTCCAAGCCCACCGGATAATTGTTGTATCAGGGACAGATTTGTCTGAAGGTGTGCAAAAAAAGGGGGGGGGGGAATTCAGAAGAATGAAACTGCTGAGAGGCGTATATAGCACATCAAATCAGTCATTTAATTATTTTATTTTTGCCACAAATTTTTTTACCATCTTGGGGGCTAGACGTGAAGAAATAGTACAATTATATATATATATATATATATATATATATATATATATATATATATATATATATATATATATATATATATATATGTGTTTTAAACAAGAGCAGACATGTACTAGGAACAAAACAAAGATAAGCGGTAAGAAAAAATTATGTTAGTATTAATATTTGCGTATCAGCACCTAAATAAAAAAATATACTAATTAACACGTTATGCGTCTATAATCAAATACTATCACTATTTGCTTTTCTAATTAATCTTCTTATACAGTATATAAAATTTTTGTGTGTATGTATGTTACCTACGGACTCCAAAACAGCTAGAGCAATTTTGATGAAATTTTCAGGCAATCTTCTTACTAGCCCAGCGGGTGATCCTGTGAAGTTTGGTAGTGATCAGATCAACAGAATTTTATTTTTTTGTCAGTTTTGTGTGATTGTCGCATCAAATTAATTAATAATAATAATTATTAATAAATAAAATAATTAATTAGGATAGAGACTTGGAAGTGTGCGCCATGTCAGTGTATAGATTTCATTACTTAGCTATAAATAATTAGTGCTACCCAGGTCGCTAGATTTTATAAAGGAAGGACGTCTGTAATTATAATAAATCACAACACTGTACTTATCAACTGAACTAGATGTATGCCCTGATCATGTTTTATCCAAAATTATTTTAAAATCATAGCCTGTTTGTGTAACCTTTCAATTTAGCCAACTATTATGCATCAGTAACGAGTAATTTTTTCGTCGTTGGAAATTGTGGGTTTAATGAATGCTGACATAACAGACTCTTACATGTAACCATTCTGTATAATCTCGTAATATATCATTTGATTACAAGCACAGTGAGATAATCACGTTCACCAACAAGATACTTGTCATTACTCTAGGTACAATGAATAATACTTACAGTAAACACTATTATGTTAAAAGAAAGTAAAATAAAATATTCCTGTTTATTTTCCATTAATAATTCTCACCTGTCATTTGTAAACATATAAAAAAGGGTTCTTATTTAGAATACGTAAGATTTCAGCATGCGGCGGTCTAATTTTAGAGACGATTGAAAAGCGGTGTAGTTAAAGTTCAGTCCATTACTCTTTCATGTACTGATGGGAAACTTCTACTGTCTCCTCTAAACGGGACTTTATCCATAATAACTCGTACAAATAAAATGTAATTGCGCTGTTGTAATTATATCTAGATACTAGCCCTCCGATGTGTTTAAAAATTCCTCTTTCTTTTAACCTTCTAGAAGGATTAAATAACTAAACCATCGTGAGTGAGTGAGTGGGATAGTTTTGGTCAGAGTTCAACATCGAGGTCTTTAACGCTGGTGGGTGATATGATGTGAGTATGGAGCAGTGCCGGAATGAAAGGGCGGGGGAATAGGGAGATCCCCGAAAAAACCCGCCGACCAGCGGTATCATCCGGCACGATTCCCACATTCGAAAATCCGGGTACCCACCCCGCTGGGAATCGAACGAGAGGTCTAACCCCTCGACTACCGAGGCCCCTTTACTAAGCCGTCATCGTCAGCGGTCAACAGCCCTGACTTATTAACGCTTAAAAATCCTAAATCTGGTTGTTATATTGAAGAATATCTTTTACACGTGACACTTGGTCCCTCCACCCAGCATTCCTGCTGACCGACTTCTATCTTCCGCGTTCTCTCTCACACACCAAAACCCCGCCACTGCTTTTCCAGTCCTTGGTTGTTTTGTCAATGAGAGAGAGGCATCTCTAGAACAGCCCCGCCTATTGAAGGTAAAAGTCGTCCACCATTGCTGGTTTTACTTCTACATAAATAATTATAATTGTTCATTTAGAACTGAAAATCATTTTCTATTGTTTCACTGGGTATACTGATAGAATATATTATGCCTAAAACAATTACTATTTTTCTTTTTTTATGTGAAGCTAACTCCTATAGGCTGGTTCTTTCCCCTCCCCGCACTAGTCATGCAATTTCAATTCTATATGTTTTGATATAAACCAAGCTTTTCAATTATAAAAATTGTCTACTTAGGTCTACTTTCTATTCTTCAACCATCTGAGAGTGCTTTTCCTTTGTTTTTCTTCCACCATGTAGAAATAAGAAATAATTTCCGTTCTTCTTAAAGCACGTTTTATTGTCACCCTTATAGCGTTTTCTTCCTATTTTGGAACAGTGATCTTCTGTAAAGCAAACAATGACGACCTACAACTATGACTCTGTAAAGACTAGGTATACTCGTCTGCCATTATTGGTCAGTCCGTAGCTAGCCCAGACTAATACACTCTACAAGCATGCAGGAAACGCTCAAAACTAAACTCGTCTACCGAAAACCTTTCATCCTAAGACTTCAAATTTTTTACGATGTAATTATAGACTATCCTGCCAACGATGATACCAGTTAATTTTCCTTTTGTAAATAATTTGATTGTTAAAAATTATTTAAACTATCTCCTCTGCATCGTCCGCAGGAAAATGCAGGGCAAAATGTTGTAAGAGACCATCTTTTTCGTCATTGGATATAAATGGGGGTACTAGCTGACGAAAGAAATATAAAACTCTACATTTATTTTTTTTTTGTCCCACTCAAAGATTTGCGCGACACACAATTATTTTTGCGGCATGTAGAACCGCAGGCTCTTTATAATCGGCAGATTCTTCTGACTCACTCTTAGTCACCTACGGCTTATTGTTGCCAGTGCGACAAGCGGATGGTATACTTCCCAAAAAGTCTGTCAAGCTACATGTATTCCTTTCCCAGTCATGTATAGAATAGTATTGTGGGTGATTTAGTGGCCTTGCCTTGCTTGGTTATGTTTAAAACTTACAGTGGCCTGATGTCCGGCACCAAATTGTACATATAGCACGACTACGAGGGTTTCGATGTTTAAATTCATGCCTAATAGTACACAAAAAGCTATTTGGTTGCAAATTTGCAGACGTGTTATTGAATGTATTTCGAAACTCGGTACAGTCCACAATTTTTTGTTTTTTATATATATATTTTTTCAATACGACAGTGCAATGTATAGGTTGTCACTAATTTCCAAAAATTAATGTTAGATATTACAAGTTGCGTATGGCCTATTTACATACAATGGTGGTGAATCAGGGGCACAAAAACTCAAATTCTCAGGGGTGGACAAACGTAATAAATGCTGTTCTAGTTTTCATCTTAAGGTGGTGCAGTGGTGACCATCTGGAATAATAAGAGTTTTGCTCTCACATAATATTTTTGAATTGAATATTATATTGTACTAAAATAATGCATATGTAAAATTATTGCATTGTGACAGGTAGGTTGTGCAAAAATTGCTCCTGTTTCAAGCCTTCATAAAAAATGTCTGAACAACCCTAACTGCGACTTAATAAATCTGATTTTCCAATGCAAAGTATTTTACAAAAAGAACAGAGAATTCTTACTGCATAATGACATATATGTGTTGAAAGAAAATTGTACATTTAGTACAAGTTTCTGTTCCAAATTGCTGAAACTTAAAACAAAAATGTACTTTTTTTTTTATAGAATTTCACCGAAAAAATGTATGTCACATAGCACTTCATCTTCAAAATAAATAGAGATGTAAATTTTATATCTTTCAAAATGTGGAATATTCCTGTTAAATGTTTTGCAGGTAGAAAATGTGTTAACTTTTCCAATATGATATTCACGTACCTTTCAATTAATTGTACAATCAGTACGTAACATTATAATTTAGAAAAATCTATAAAATAAATCAAAGATAGATTTAGAAGAAAAGATACTGTAAGCTTGTGTTTTTTTACATTCAGTATTTTGAAAAATAATATTTTGGACACTTTAATATTCATCACTGCATTATTAAGTTATTTAACTACTTCGAGTGTTTATGTAAAATATCACTAAGAATCAGTGTAAATTTTGCCACTAGTACTCAATATGGTGTAAACAGAAATTTGGGGGAACATCGCCAATGAATTTAGATTTTAAATGTAATGTTTAGTACATAAAATAAAATAAATGCTTTCTATAGGGGGAAAAGTTAATTGTTAATCTAGCTCTACATATTATGCATGAGAAGTTTTGGGGAAACAGTGCATACGTCTTAATTTTCAAAAGTAATAACATTTCCAATATGCAGATTGTAAGTAGTTTTTGCTATTATGGGTTTCAGTAAAAAACTAAAACATTTATGGAACTTTTTTCTGTTTTAAAAGAAACAGTTGTCTTTACAGTATAAAGCTATTGTAGATGAAAGCAAGCATGCAAAGAACAATTTTCAACTGTACAAACTTGTATAAGTATCAAGAAATTTGTATAAATACTAGCCATTTTGTGCGTTTAGTTGGCTTATAATTTGTAATGAAACTTACGTGAATTTTGTGATGTAGCTCATTGGATTTCATACTGTAGAACAAAATGTATTGTTATCACTAATATTGCGTACATTAAACATTAAATGCAAAATTACAGAAAATAAAAAATAACATATTCGTTTAGTAACATAAGACGTGTCGTAGCCCTGTTTTACGGTTTTGAACATCGTGACACTTGTACTGTTGTGAATGGCAATTTATCATGTTCTGGCTCTCTGTTTTCTTAATTTAGGTTCGTAACTGTAAAAAATACGGATTCCTTGTTCGTTAAAAAATTTAATATGTTAGCGTAATGTAACAAAACGTTTGTTGTATCATTTTAAACAAAACCTATTTGTGGACTCTTTTTTCACGTGATGAATTTATATTAAATTTGTTACAAGGGCAAAAATAATAAAGTAAAAAAAAAGTAACCGTCTGGTTTTGACCTCAGCTTAACTATATTTTCAGTACAGAAAAGAAACACGTCATATATTTTATTCCAGTGGTAAATTCATACACTGAAATATGTGTAAAAAGAAATGCGTTTTTGTTGTTTGTTTCAATATCTAACAACATATATTTACAAGTTGTGTGCTTGTGCTAACATATTCAAAGCTTAAAGTATGTTATATTTAGACTCATGAACTGTTCAGCATGAGTTCTATTTGCTCTGCGACTTAAACAATTAAAGCACCCAATTGAAACTTATCAACAAAAATGCATTTATTTTATGTTTTTTAATTTATTGTAATCATAAAATCTTTAATTATTTCATGAATACACACAATAAAAAAAAATTTGTAACAAATGTATAATACATATTACCATTATCAATTTTGTGTGAATGAAGCGAGGGTGAAGCTACAGTCGGGTCACTGATGTAGACCGCGCGCGTCTGAAATATTCTTCTCTTCTACCTGCTACCAAAATAACTGCGTGTCGCAGAACTCTTCGAGCGCGGCATAATAATGAAATCTAGTGGGGCATATAAATTAAATTTAAAGTTTTTACATTGCTTAAATATTTTTTACACAGTTAAATTATTTACGCAAGGAAAATTAGCGGGTATACCGTCATTGGCAGTCTATAATTACATTGTAAAATTTTGACATCTTTTGGCACGGTGGTTTTCAATTTATGACGAGTGTAGTTTCAAACTTTTCCTACGAGCTTGAAGCATGTATTTGCTGGCTGCAAACCGACCAAAAATGAAATATGAGCATACCCAGCCTTTATCAGTGGCTTGGCTCCAACACGTGCGACAGTGGCTATGTGATACTGTAATGAATACCTGCGTGCGGAGAGTGCACTATCTGTAGGCAGAAGCCTGAACTACATTGTCTCTAACCGGCACAAAATTCTTCTTGAACAGCCTGCTACGTGACTTGCGGCGTAAGAGATTTTGCATCTGTGGTTGCCTCTGCGTGTATCCCGCGGTTTCCAAACTCATCTACACAAATGTGTTGTAGATTAATATTTAGTTGTTTTTTGTTTTCGATGAAAATTTTTTATTATTCATCTACTAAACTTCATCATTTTCAAGGTTATGTAATTAAGAAAATATAACTCATATTAAAATTTTGAACAATGGCAATCTAAGAACCAACCTTGTCCAATATATTAATGTTACCCAGATTTCAATATGCGTAATGGTTTGCGACTCGGAACCACATGACCCACGTCTTTTTAAGATAGACGTATATATTACATAGTTGGGCAGTAAGCAGATTGCACTTGTGCTCAAACCAAAAGTGGCAAAGATAAGAACTGGTTTACATGGAAACTGCTTTAAAAATAAACGTCAACACAATTGTCAAAAAATGAAATTATTACTGTGATGGACTTTACAGGTTGTCCAGAAACAAACGCACAATAAGCACACCACGTGAATCCTGGGCTAAATTGGAGATGAAAATCTTAGAGGCAAAATGTTGCACGATGGCATGTTATATGCACAATGTGGTAATATAGCATTGTACCTAGTGTCCTCTTGTGCTTAATAGGTATCTTGCTTATCTTACTACTATTCTTCTGACTTGCATATTTTGGGTGCAGGTTCAAATCCCGAGCAGTCTAAACATGATTCTATATTTACTTACGTAACATACATTAAATAATACCTGGCCGTGGAGCGCAAGCAAGGACTTTATTTGGACAGGGTTGTCACATTGTGCGTGTAAAATGTCGTCGTACATTTTGTCACTTACATCTTCGTCTCCAATTTAGCTCAGGATTTGCTTGGTGTGCTTATTATGCGTTTGTTTCTGGACAACTTGTACAGTATAAATAAAACCAACAGTAAATTTGTTGTAATGACATTAATGAAAATTTACACTCACTATCTTGTATATCACCTTCACTGCTCTCTTTTTTTCTTAAGACGTTTGAAGAAGCACTTGATTGCTTGCTGATCCAGTATAGGCGAGCATACTTTTCGTACTGCAGAGGGTGCCAGAGTTTAAATGTTAGATTCCACTCCTCATACTATAAGTAAGTTAGATATGCAACATCAAGCCACCTATCTGGGTGATGTTCCAGTATGTACTGCAAATCTGCGAATTCCATAAACTGAGGAAAATATTCTACACTTCAAGGCTGAATATTTCTACATCTTCTTCACTCTGCTTGTATACATATGCATGTTTGTGAGGATTACCAGTAGATGACGCCAGTGTTCACGTGTACATGTGTAATGTACAAATAAAGTTTGACTAATTCTCATTCCACCTGTCCTGTGCATACCTGGACAACCTGGTGGCTTCGCTAAGGTTTTGCGTAATCACCACTGAATTCTTTTGTTGATACAAGCAAGCTGCGTTTCTCATGTATATGAAACCTTATTTGTTGCTTGCAGGGGAACGACTGTCCAAGTCGACTGCTGCTGTGTTACTCGCCACTAACTCCAGTCACCAGTATATGAAATGTGTGGACATATATCCACAGCCCGAGCCAGACATCCTGCTTGCTGTTGGTCAGGCTAACGGCAAGGTTGTGTTAACCACATTTGGGCCCACAGCTTTTGATAGGCTTGGACTTCCTGGGAAAGAGCTGGGTGCATACATGTTCTTATTAGTTGTAATAGTTCTAGGCTTTTTAAATATGATAGTATATTCATAGAGCTAAATAGTGTCTTGTGTTTTATGAGTGCTTTGACGCATTGCCACAGCTTCATATAGATATAACCCTTAAAGCTCGCCTTCCTTCTTGAATATGGGTGCTGATGTAAATAATTGTAGGTTAAGCCTACCCAGGAACACGTGTTGCCGCTTGTGTTATTTATTCACGTAGTAATATTGTGTTTAGAACTCATGTTATTATATCCTCTGTCTTTTAATATTGTTACGGGTTTATATTACTATTGATTGAAAATACCAGCAATTTATGTCCTTCGATACTTTGGAAACTCCGAACTTATTCCGTCAGTCTCACAAGAGACGATATGCTATTTTGATTATCATTCTAAATCTTTTAATTGTGACTTCCCGAGAATTTCCATGGATCCACCCGCGGGACTCGTCCACTCTTAGTGATGGTCACAGCCGGAGTCAGTTTTATACGCGGCTTCCTGTAAATGTCCGCTGCGGGCCAGCATGACACGTTCACCCTTCGTGGAGGTTGCAGCAGAAGTCCGTTTTCTCCGTGGCTTTCCACAAACGTACGTGGTGGCTCCACGCCACGTGTCCACCCTTCGTGGAGGTTGCCGCAGGAGTCCCCCTTAACTTCGCCTTTGCGGCTACGTGGCAAACTCTCCTAGGACCCCCCCCCCCCCTTTTGAACTTCTAACTAATCACATCTCTCGTGGATGACGACGAAAACAAACCCTGACATTCCACCGTATCAATTTATTGCATCTTTTTAAATTCACACACATTACCATTAATACCCATTTGAACTTATTTACAAAATTTTCTAAATTTTTGACGAGTAATTATAAAGTTAATATTAAATTGCACAGCTGGGGGTGGGCGTAGCCATGCCTCTCGGTGCCCTAATTTTTAGCATCCAAGCTGCGCGTCCCTCGTCGGCTCAAGGCTGTTCGCTCGCTTTCACCCCCTGTTTTCGTAACTTTCCCTGTCCTGCTGTGTTAAGCGTCAATCTGCCGTGACTCAATGCCACAATCCTCTGGTCATATTGCGCTCTCACCAGCACTCAAAACTAAATTGCATATAAATTACTTTTAACAAACTTTTGCCCTTGAGTCACACAAATCGTACAATTCTAATCACAATGCAATTTCATCTGACTTTCTACGACTAGCTTAACCTGAATTGCAATATTTACAATATATATGTTATTTATTTACATTTAAAGGCTGTCTGCCGGTTACGTCGTTTAAATAATATTGTGTAGAAAATGGACTTAACGTTAATCCAGAGTGCTTCACTTAAGAGTTTTTTTACAAACACGGCCAAGACGCCAACCCCATGCAAGGACTTGACTAACTTTATTTAAAGTAAACACAGGAAAATCTTGTCAGTATAAATAATGTCTTTACTATCAGAAATTATTTAAATAGTGTTATTTGATGTTACGTATTTTGTAAGTATGAAGTTTTTACAGCAACACGTTAGTTTATGTAAATAAGGGTATTTTGTTTATGAGGTGGAGCTATTTCAGAATGTTGAGTTGCTTAACCTGATAGAGCAGACATCTCGAGCAGCAATTTTGAAACCACCTGCCTAATGGGACTTCCACTCCCTCGGACGGGTATATAAGGCACCTATCCCCAGCCAGAAAACAGTTGTCTAGGGTTCAGCTCCCACCGAGTTTACTAGGCACTCCTCCCCTACCCTGGGGTTGTGGCAGTAGCTTGCCACCTAAACCCGCCTTCCTTCTTTACCCTTTAACTTTCCTCCTTTCCTGCCACCTAAACTCTGACTCCGTTGTTAAGGGTTGTGGCGGTAGTCTGCCACCTTAACCCTCCTACCAAAAACCCTTTCCAGAGTGTCAGTAGTAAGGTGGCGAGACTGATCCCTCAACTGCACCCCCTGAAATTAAGTTTCACTGACTGCCATGAGGCGTGCCAACATTTCCGTCGGAAGAGGAAATTAGTAACATCTGAGGCTCCCGCGAACAGTAACCACGTGGCATAACTAGTAGTTGTGTGAGATAACTAGGAATCGTGAAGTTGTGTAAATAATGGGTGTTTCTAAAGTCATATTGCAAAGAGATTGCACACATTATTGAAAATCAGTGACAGTAAAGAACGTGTGTAATTTTTCAATATATGTATAACAGTGAATTTCAACCACTGTACTTTCCTTTCTATTATCTGATCTCCCAGAACTTGTAATCCACATTACTGAAGAAGAGGTAAAGGATCTAGAGAATCAAAGGCAGCAGGCGGCCTTGGCATGCAAACTGTTACAGAAACTCGAACCATTTCCTGTGGGGCTCATCCCCGAGCTGCAAAAACTACCTGGACCAGAGTCAGCTCTACCCGAACTCTATAAACATTACCAGTAACTTGTAGAGTCCCTAGCGTGACCGGAAGAGGGTGCGATAAACCAAATATTAAAAGAAATTATCGCAGCCAGGTGACACTAATCAGCCCACTCAAATCACCACAGTGCACACCCATTTCTGCACCGATGCAACAGGGCCTTAATTCAGGAGGACCAGCAGATACCCAAGAGGTCTACCCTGGGATCAGCATGAAAGCAACAATTACTTCGCCAGTTATTTTATGGTGAGTGGACACTGGCCTACCCACGAGTTAGAGAAAAGATCGGAACCCTCTTTCTGTTTATGATACGAGGTGGACGTGGCGCTGATCCTTATCAAGGGAATCCACTCTCCCTGGGAGCACTGTCCGCCTCCAGGCCTACCTACAGTACTTACCTGAGAAAACAATTATCTACACAGAGGAGATAGGTCAGCGTAATGCATAAATTAATGCAATAAAATATTTTTTTGTGATATACGGTTTTTGGGAATTGATACAATCCCTTTATTACAATATGTGACCTAATATTTTGCTGAAGTGAATCTTTTCTTTAGCATTTTTTTTTTGTGCAGCAATCAAACGTGCAAAAATTTTTTTATTATAAACAGTTGACCAGAAACTTGTCATACTTGATATGTTTCTAAAAACGTTCAGGTTCCGTTCAGTGTGTTAAGAGTTAACGTCCCTCTTAAATGATGTTTAGAAATAGGTATGTTTAGTTTGTAAATTTTTATTTACATATTTTTGTCTTGTAAGAGTCAGTTTTATGACTTGATGCACTGTATTTATAGTGGTGTAACAGAATACACAGGGTATCATTGGTAAGGCAATGTTTACACTGTGACATTATTGTAACAATTCACACTTATTGCTTGGCAAGAACAGGCAGCTATGCTGCTAATCCCATTTTCAACACAATATATAAAGTACAAGTACTGTACTTACAGGATAGTACTTCTGGACCATAAACACATGTATACGTGACTGAATTTATTTGCTTGGACATACTTCATTGCAAAATAAATTACTGTCAAAAGAAAACTAAAAATAAGACCTGAAAACATCAATAAGCAGAGTATGCTTTAGTCATCAGGAGGCATACACAACATGAAATTGGTTACATAAAACAAGGAACAAACAGAAAATAAATGAAATAGCAAAAATCTAAAAAAGAAACCTAAGTTGACATGTGACACAATGATGAAACAGAACAAAAACGTAGTAGATATCAGACACTAATAGAAATACAGCAAATAACACAACGATGAGATGAAACAAAACACAAAAATATCAGACACAAACAGAATAAACAACAAACGACACAAACAATGAGATGAAACAAAACACAGTAGTTTTCCAGACAGTCAGTATTAACGACGTTTCTTATTTGTAGTTTTTTTAGACAGTCATTTATTTCGCATTGGAGTATGTCCAAGCAAATAAATCCAGTCATGCATTCCTATTGCATAGTTAGTTCAAAGATCGCATGTATACGTATTAGGACGCACACATTTCCTCATGAGGAAAGTGCATTCGTGACAGTTATGTGTGATATCTATGCATCCTACTACTTATTCCTATGTGCTTACTGTCCTCAAATACCATCCTATAAGTACTTGTACCTTGTATCTTGTGTTAAAAAAATTATATTGCATGGTGTCTTAATTGGTGGAATATTATATACAGAATAACTTGAATAGGAATGGTTAAAATAATACTACTCTTGTTGTCACACTTAATTGTGTTGCTTTTAGTGCCGAGCCATGCACGACAGTGTAACGCAGTGGCGTGGAATCCTGTGGACTCAAACCTGCTGGCAGCAGGGCTTGACAAATACCGGAATGACCACTCTGTGCTGCTGTGGGATGTGTTGAAGAGCTCTGGACATCAGGGGGAGCCAGTCCGTCCCGTAGTGGAGCTCTGCAACTCGGAGATGGCCCACTCCTTGGCTTGGGTGGGCCTGCAGCCTCACACACTTGTTGTCGGTGGCAACAATAAGCAAATCAAGATGTACGACCTGCGTGGTTAGTTGACACCAGTCTCAAGGCAACAGCTTGCATTCTTAGCTTGGCTTGCCATACTGGTATTGTGACAAATTCATTGAAATACTATGTAATAAGCAGTCCATTGCAGTGGGTTTTTGATGTTACAAATGGAATTAATTGTTAGTTTTAATACAAGCATCGTTAACCCTGTTTAGTGACAAACACCAGGCCTGTTTTATATCTATGTACATATTTGTTATTCAAATCTTTTTTGAATACGGCCATTGTTTGTAGGCAGTGATGTGGTTTAAAAGCAAGGTGCGACTATAAAAACTACATTGAAAATGTTTTTATTCAGCTGTGATGCTATCTTGAAGGTTGGTATAGGTGATTCGGGATAAAGTGTACACTAAAGATTTAATTTTTGAGAAATAATCACTATCTGTTAGTGCATATAACTCAACATTAACAATAGATGCCTTTGGGCCGTATCTATAAATGGCTTTGAAAAGTGCTGTTAGCAGACATTCACCTGGCAGCTTGTCAACTACTCGCAACCTATAAACGACTTTCAGGAGCTTGCCAGCTGAAAGCGCTTCCACATCCACTTGGAAATGTAAATATGACAACATAGCACCATTTTCTTCCTTTGGATAGTACTCACAATGAGTATAGGAACGTACCCTACAATTTTCGATCGTCTTTGCTGACATTTCACCACATTTCACATTTGTTGTTCATATCTGAAATTATGTTATTATCTTTGGATTTAGGTTACGTATGTAAGTAATGTTTTTTGTAAAGGTTAAATATGGTTAAAGTAGTATTTGTGATGCAGGGCGTGGCCCTGCGTATTTCAACGTATGGGAGCTAAGTGAAGTCACTGTTTTGGGTGTTCCATTATGGCAACCGCCTGTTCTTTAACAAATCGCAATATGAAATAATTTGTAATGGAACTCCCGGACCAAGCAATTTTATAGTACATAAATGTTGTTCCTTACATTACTAATTTGCACTACTCTAAGGTGTTTTCAATTGTTTAGAGGTGCATCAACACAAGTGTACATAACCTCAAAATACCTCGGCGCCATGATGGAACACCCAAAAATCCTGCTTCAACTATGTCACAACAAACCATCTCCTGACTGTTCTTACCTCCATGTTGTGAGGGATATTTTCAGTGAGCATAATATTGTGTTTAAGCATGGCGAATAGTATAGTTTTTGCAAATCCTTAAAAACGATGTTTGATTATTCAATAAAGAAATACATAAAATGGAAAATAAAAACCATTTTAAATGTGTCCATAAATTTGTGCATGTTGCTGATGCATGTAGCATGTATTGACTTAATTGAAAAGTTGTTTTATGTACTATGTGTAAAGTGTGTCTTGGCAACAGTATTATTTTATAGATTTGCATTAAATGTTCTCAGAGTAAGTACAGTACACCAATAAGAATATTCAATACTTAAAAAATAAATAAAATTTTAAGAAATAAAAAAGTTTGTGTTGGGAGGCCTATTTTGAAAAGGTTGTAAAGTGTTTTATACACTAATGCACATATTTTTGTTCCCACATGTTTTTCTCCTACCTTGTGCTTTTCAATAAATTTTCCTCTCTTAGTGTTTCTGTACATAAAAAAAATGCAGATAGCATGTAATGTTTAAATAAAGTAAATTTTATTACTGTATTTATTTATGTTTTTCAATTCATAGTTGGTGTATTTGTGTAAGTCTGTGCCCACATATTTTTAATTCAAACACACAATTTTGTTGGAGTTTTGTGGTGCTACATTCCAATTTTGTCATTTGGTAATTATGTTGTGTTGACAATGTTTGTGCAGATCCTGGCAAGCCTGTGAACAGCACGCAAACCAAAGCAGTGTATGGGATTGTGGTCGACTCCCAGAATGATTGCCAAATGGCATCATTCATAGAGAACCAGACAGCTATATGGGATACACGGAACTTTGAGAAGCCCATCCTTACACTCTGTCAGACCAGACCTGTCAGCAAAGTACTTTGGTGTCCTACAAGGTATTTTCATATGTATTTACTTTTGAACTTAGGTATATTGACTACACTAATCAGCCTGGTTGTTGTAGCTAGCAACTGGGCTGTGCTAGTTAGTATCAAAAAATTACTGTGGTGAAACTTACCATATTTTCTGGCATATAAGACAACAATTTTTACATATTTTTGACTCTCAAAAATTGCTACTCGTCTTATATGAGAGTGCAAAAATTTTTGGTAGCCAAAAATCATTTGAAAGCTAGGCTATAAGCTGTGGAGTTGTATGATGTTTCAAGGAATTGCGTTTTTCGTCACAAATGAAAACGAGTGCACCATTTATTTTAATAAAATTTACGGTACGAAATGTTGACGAGCGTCATCATAATAAAGGACACGTCCTCGCAGCGAAGCGGCGATCGATGCGAGCGCGTGCCGAGATACTTTGTCTCGCCAGCCTACAACTCTCGGGCGGAGAAAACAAGTATCTAGGTCCGCATGCTTTCATCCTTTGTCTCGCAAGCACAAGACTCTTGGGGGGGGAAAACGAGGATCTAGGTACCGTACCACACATTCACGTGTTTACAATCTAGTGCTAGGCTGGCAGTCAACAGCGCACAGGAATGCGATGACCTTGCAAGCAGCTGTTGTTGTCATGTAGTGCGCGGCGTGCCTCAGGCCGGCGTTGCCAAGTCGCGCACACCTGCCGGCAAATGGAGAATTCGCCGGCCGCCGCAGTGCATTTCCTTGGCTTTTGGGCGCGCGGAGAGCTGTACTAGCCAATGTTATTCGTTTATGTGTCTACTATGATGTTTACATGCCGATAATAAATGCATTGAAAATATTTAAACTAAATTTTTAATGTATCTGGCAAAGGAAAAATATATTTTTCTGTCGGGAAAATTCAAAATTAGTAATTTACTTTTTTTCAAGATTTTGTACCTTCAAAACCATGACTCGTCTTATATGCGGAGTCGTCCTATATGCCGACAAATGCAGTAGATACTGTAAATAGTAATGTTATTGTGTGTATGGTTAGGTTTTGGACATTTGTGTTTTACAGAGTGTAGGTCCTGTAACTGTATCCACAATTTAAAATTTACTTTCAAGCAAGTAAAATTTAAATTTTTTTTTGTTGGTACTGAGGGAAATCCCCCTCCACTTTTCAGACAGCAGCTTCATTCCCCTCTCCCTCCTTACCATCCTTTTCCCCTCTTCTTTAAATAATTTCTGCCTTACAGTGAATAAGAAGTCAACACCTATGCTCAGTAAACTGCATAACCAGCAGTAAAGAATACACTGTATGTAGGATTTATCTGTATTTTTTACACATACTGTAGATGGACTATTATAATCCTTCCTTGCTCATCATTTATTCTAGTTAGTGCATATTTTAATATTGGTTATTGCAGTAATTTCAGCAGCTCGTATTTGTTAGCTCTGCCTTTTTAAAAACTGTGTTGGATACAGTGGTTTGATGGGTTTGTCCTGTGAGTCTGTTGATGTAATTTAAAATCTTGCTTATGTTTGAACATTTAATACGGTATGTGAATTTCTACAGGCAAAACATGCTGGCCATGCTAGTGCGTGATTCCCCTGCTATATACCTGCACGACATTCAGCATACGACTGTGGGTAACGAGGAGTTGGAGCCATCTGTTCTGGAACGTACTGTGGTTCCTGGCTCGGGGTCCAATCTAGCATCTTTCTCCTGGCATCCGTCACATGAGAACAGGTTGTTGGCCATATCATCTTCAGGTAATTGTTCCACCTCCCTTAAAATTATAAGCTGTACTGGACTATTGTTAGGTACAAGTATATTGTTGTTGGTACACCTTTTAGTGTGTGTATAGGTAATTACAATTAAGTAAGCAATTTGTAAGGGCCTCCAAGCAGACATTAACCATTAATAAATACACTTTATTCTGCCTATGAATGTTAACTTGTGAGTACAATGAAAAGTACATACTGTACACTATGTTCATTAATGACATGGCAATGTTTACACTTACAAATTTGTTCAAAGCTAGGCATTGACTGATAGGAAAAATTCAACATAGCCCTATATAATTGTTGCTTTTCAGTGAACAGCATATAGTGATGGTGTACATTAGTTATTACAACATAGTTCCTAAAAACGTAGACAGAGATGCACAAGTTACTTACAGAAACAGTACTTGCAGGTCGAAGAACACACAAAACATAGATAGACAACACATTTTTGCACGGTTGCGCGGTCCCGACGTTTTGTTGGCCAGGCCAGCTTCCTCAGGTGGCGAATGATTGCACACTGAAGTACCGTATTTGCCGGCATATAAGACAACAATTTTTACATATTTTTGGCCCTCAAAAATTGCTACTCGTCTTATATGAGGGTGCAAAAATTTTTGGTAACCAAAAATTGTTTGAAAGCTAAGCTCTAACTGTTGAGTTGTATGATGTTTCAAGGAATTGCGTTTTTCGTCACAAATGAAAACGAGTGCCCTGTTTTTTTAATAAAATTTACGGCACGAAATTTAGATGAGCGACATTCATAATAAAGGACACTTCCTCGCAGCGAAGCGGCAATCGATGCAAGCGCGTGCCGAGATACTTTGTCTCGCCAGCCTACAACTCTCAGGCGGAGAAAACGAGGATCTAGGTCCGCATGGTTTCTCCTTTGTCTCGCAAGCGCAAGACTCTCGGGCAGAAAAAACGAGGATCTAGGTATCGTACCACACATTCATGTGTCTACCGTCTAGTGCTAGGCTGGAGGACAACAGCGCACAGGAATGCGATGACTTTGCAAGCAGCTGTTGTTGCCATGTTGCGCGTGGCGTGCCTCAGTCCGGCGTTGCCAAGTCGCGCACAACTGCCGGCAACTGATTATGCCGGCATGGGTCGCCGGCCGCCGCCGTGCATTTCCTTGGCTCTTGGGTGCGCGGAGAGCAGTTGTAGCCAATGTTATTCATTTATGTACAAATAAAACAGAAAGAGTTGTGCACAAGTACTCACAGGATGGTACTTGCAGATAGAAATACACACACATAGGACGAACACATTTTTCCGCGGATGCGCGGTCACAACGTTTTGCAGACATCTGCTTCATCAGGTGAGTGGAGGCACACTGAAGTCTATTGTCCAGCGGTGGTTGGTAATCAGTACACCTAGCGGCCAGAGGGCGAACTAAGGTGCGGCGGGAAGTTTGAAATAAGAGTTTGTTATCTGAGGTTAAGGCCAGGTGGCTGTCCGGATTTTGTAATGTATTGATGTGCCAGTTCCCAGCGTCTTAATTCTGCTTTGTTTTTGTTATTCAACTGTGGTAGAGCCCTCACCACTCTGGTTGTATAACAGGAATCAAAGTTGGAGTTATGAAGTGCTGCATGCGCAGCAACTGGCTTCTCATGTGGATCAACCTCCGCTCCAGCTATGGCTTTTTTGGTGTCAGCTCTCCACAGATAACAAACTCTTATTTCAAACTTCCCGCCGCACCTTAGTAGCCCTCTGGCCGCTAGGTGTACTGATTACCAACCACCGCTGGACAATAGACTTCAGTGTGCCTCCACTCACCTGATGAAGCAGATGTAGTCTGCGAAACGTTGTGACCGCGCGTCCGCGGAGAAATGTGTTCGTCCTATGTGTGTGTATTTCTATCTGCAAGTACCATCCTGTGAGTACTTGTGCACAACTCTTTCTGTTTTATTTGTAATTAGTAGCCTAGCGGCCTTTCCCGCCATTGTCTTATTCATTTATGTGTCTACTATGATGTTTATATGATGGTAATAAAGGCATTGAAAATATTTAAACTAAATTTTTAATGTTTCTGGCAAAGGAAAAAAATATTTTTCTGTCGGGAATTTCAAAATTAGTAATTTATTTTTTTCAAGATTTTGTACTTTCAAAACCATGACTCGTCTTATATGCGGGGTCGTCCTATATGCCGACAAATATGGTATGGTGGATGGTGTGGTGGTTGGTAACTGGCACACCTAGGGGCTGAGGGACGAACTAGGGTGTGGTTGGAAATTTGGAAGTTATTGGATGTTGAGGCCTTGTGGTTGTCTGGATTTTGTGATATACTGGTGGGCTAGTTCCCAGCACCTCAGTTCTGCACTGTTGCCTACAGATGGTAAGAGCTCTTACCACTCTGGTGTTGTAACAGGCATCAAAAGAGAGTTTGTGGGAGGCTGCATGTACAGCAACTGGTTTATCTTTAAGGTTTAGGCTGGAACTGGCTATTGCTTGTTTGGTATTGGCACTGTGGCCATTCATTCTCTGTCTCAGTGCGTTCATGGTGAGGCCAATGTATTCAGCATCACACTGTGTGCACTGTAGTTGGTAGATAAGGTTTTTCGTGCCGCAGTTGTAATTGCCTTGAATAGGGTACGTGTGATTGGTGAGCCTGCTATGGACGGATGTGAAGGGCTGATGTATTACACAGATGCTGCAGCGAGGGCGATTTCAGGGATGGAAATCTCTGGGTGTGGTGGTCCTGCTGGGAATAGGGCTGGGTGATAGTTTGGAGTGCACCAGCTTGTTGCGGAGGTTTGGAGGTTGTCTGAAAACCAGTTTTGGTGGTTTGGAGAATAGCTTGTGTGAAGATGAAAGTATTTTGTGGCCACAGTTGATGATGGCCTTGAGTTTGTTGAGCCATAGGTGTTCAAAGTGTACGTTTTTGAGGTCAAAGTTAAACCTTGAATTCTGTATTTTCCAAGGCTAAAGTTGAATTTTTTATTAGAAAAATATGATGTAATACCATGCTATCTTTATTTATTGAGCCTCCATCTCGGTAAGAACTATTATAGTGTTATGAGTGATGCATGAAATTACAAGCAAAGATACTAACTATGAGTACCATGAAGCCAGAAAGAGAACTGAATTTACGTTTATGTGCTGATGCACTCTAATGACACCTGTCAGTTGGCAACCAATGGTACAGTTAGTATGTAGTAACAGAAGCATGTTTAGCCTGCAAGTCTACTTAACGCCATGCAGCTTGTGCTAATCCAATAAGTGTCCCCTTTCCCTTGCTTGCTACTTAAGCCTACTTTTCCTTGATCTTGAGTACATGAGGGATGATTACCTCTCTTCAAAAATCCCTCTACCTCCTTTGCTTTCCACATGTTCAGAGAAGTATATAAGGGCTGCAGACATGCAGGGTATGTCTGTATTTTTGTGAGTTATTTGTGTATGTCTTTACTGGGACCTGCAATACTCCAGTAATCTTGTTGCAATACTTAAAACTAGTAGTTTGATGACACCAAAATGCAGTGTACTTTCTGGATGCATTCTCACTTGATTTTGGCAAAAAAATTTCTTTCATCTCTCAGCCTAGTGATGTAAGGGTGGCTCATTGTTATAGTCAGTAAACCACCTGTTTGATTTGACAGAATGTGCTGCTTCATACAGCGTTTACATATTTCATTTTCTAACTGTAGTTTCACACTATTCAAACTGTGTGCCTTCCGTAGTGCCTCTTTAAAGGCCTCTCTCTTGCTGTCACCTAGGACATGAACCATGATTGCAGCACTTGCAGGACCCATGTAGTTTTCACCAGTGTTCGGCTAGTAAAGTAATCCTGCCTGCGGGTACGGCAGCTTGGGCAGATTGCCACCATGGTGGAGGTGAAAGCTGATTTTCTTGGATTTGTATACACTCTGGTGCAAAACAACTAAGCACTTGGATACTGGCAGTTAGTGGGTGCCTCTCCAGTGTTCCTTGTATTGTACCTGAGAGGTAGTTAGGGGTCAAGGTCAAGAAAGGCTCGACTGAGTGACAGACTCATCCCCAGATGATCGGTGCCTATTGCTCATCCAGAGATATTGGTGTGACTCACGTGCACAGAGGTGATCTTTGGCCACCTTCTTGACAGAACCTACCTACGTACCTAAGGGCTGCCTCATCAGGAAACCGAAGAGATCTGATGACCCAGACTTGCACTGCGGGAGTTGGGGAAACATCCTAAGGCTCAGGCGACATTCCAGGATGTCACGTACTTAAGGGAAAGTCCCAAAAATGTTATTACTCTGTGGCGAGAACCAGAGCTTAATGCCTATTTACCAGTATTCTTATTTAACAATACTCAAAGCTTGGAAAGCTAAATGAAAAACCTTTATTTTATGTACCATTACGACAGGAGTAGACCGCCCACACCCACAGGTTATCTTTACCCAATCTTTCTCTCTTTCTCTGTAATAACCTTTGATTCCTCTATGTGTTCATGAAATGGCAGAGAGAATATTTGTAGTGCTGTTGTACAGAGAATATAGCCACAATATTGCTTCTACCACTAAGAGAAGCCACCAGAAAGATGTGAAGCCACTGCTCTCCGAGGAGAGGTTCTCCAGAAAAGTCTTGCTATTCAAACTGACTTCCACGCTGTTATCAGGTGGCACTTTCGGGTTCCGTGGTAGGTGTCAGAACTGCTGCCAACACCGCCAAAACAACCGGCATCATCCTTATCCGACATTGAAGTACAGCAGTTGAACTTTACCATCACTAAGATCAGACAACGACAGGCACTTGTCTGTAACACCTTTGTCCCAGCTCGGATGGCAACCAGACCTAGTCTGCATTCCTCAGTTGGACGTGGAGAGTGCAAAATCATTAATGTACCAGACATTGGCAAGCCGATGCAGACATATAAGGCCTTACTCTCCTAGCTCTGAGGGGCAAATATAGATTAGTTAGTTTACAATAATTTCAATATTTATTTTATATATGGTACCAACCTATGTTTCCACCATAAATTTTTTTAGATAGAATTACGTATATTTCCTTCTGTGCAAGCATAGGAATTATTATGATGGATTAGTTTGAAGAAGGTTTTCTTGCAAAGAGTTGTTCCTGAAGCATCCATTATGAAAGTCTGCCTTTTAATTTGGTTGGGGAGGGGGAGGGAAGTTCAGTTAATTGATTTTATTTTAAAACATGTAAAATTAGATCCAAAGAAATTTTTTGTAAGGGTTGCAAATTGTATATATTCTTCGTATACAATTTCTTTGTACCTTTTTAACAATTTCTCAACCACTCTACTTCTGCACTCTGTATGAGAAGGCCTTGGCAACTAGGTTAACCATTAAAATAAGTAGTCGTAGACAGAGTATTGAGGTATTAACAGTATTGTACTTCTTGATAGTGATACACACATAATAAAAGGACGAACATGTATCGTTGCGCTACGTTTCACTGACTTAGGCCAGCTTCATCAGGCGGCGAGTTCAGGCACACTTGAGTAATGTCAGTTGTGGAAGCGTGGCTGGTTGCCTTAGTGGCCAGGGGGCGAACTAGGGTACAGCAGAAAAATTCAAATTGAGGAGATATAGGAGTTCAGGTGTATTTTGGTGTTATGTTTGCAGTTGTCTGCTGTTGAGACTTGGGGTTGTCGAGCTTTGGTTATGTATTAATACCAGCACCTTAGTTCTGGGCTATTGTTTGAGAGTGGTAGGGCTCTCACCACTTTGGCATTGTAACAGGAGTCTAAGTTTTGTTTATGTGATGCAGCATGTGCTGCATCTGGTTTGTCAAGTACAGTAAGTCCGCTTTACCATCTGTTGCTTGTTTTGTGTCTGCTCTGTGATCATTCATTCTTTGTCTTTTGGATTGTGGAATGGTGTGAATAATTTCATAGCTGAACTGTAAGTACAGTTACAAACATGTTATACTCGTTTCACATGATTTACTGCTATGTCAGTTTTGACATTGTGACTTTTGTATTTTTACCTTTTGTGTTTTGTACATTTTTGATATGATGTAAGTCGACTTTTTTGTTCTAAAATGAATCTAAGATACCCATTCCATGGTACATACAGTACATTGTATGTTGCATTGTAACAGATATTACTTAAATATGTTAACAGTAAGTATCCAAAGTACTGTCAAAATTTACTGAAATACAGTAGAACTCAGATTTTACGATGCATCACCATGCCCAAGAATGACCACCTTCTTAAAATCCAGTACTCGTAAGGTTGGTGTTCTTCTGTATACAAAACAGAGTAGAACAGTTGCAGATACTGTAGATTGATGTGGTATCCAGCAGTCAGCTGATGCTGTTGTGGATGGGTTGCAGGTGGTCTGATTGACCATGTGGTCCTAGAACGCATCACTCTTAACTGGTCACCAGGTTCACATCTCATTTGGACCCATGGTCGGCGTAGCCTCAAGCTTGTCACAGATAAGGACTCTGTGTATTCTCAGCTTGGGGACATTGCTGTGATCATGAAACAACGGGCATTGAGTCAGTATGGCTTAAAAGTGAGTTATGTAGTTGCAGTATGCCAGCTTGTGTGCAGAGCTTTGTTTTAGAGGAAAAATATACATCTTTGTCGTCATAATTATCTCTGAAGCTATCAGTCTATGAGTGATTTGCCAAAAATAAGTACTTGTAAATGTTTTACCAAAAATAAGTACAGTAAAATCCATAGGGAGTGTATTTTTATTTAATTTAAGAGGTCTTTACATCTAGTCAACAGTGAGATCATTAGAGATGATGAAACACAACTTTACACAAGGACAAGAACTGGGAGAGGTATCATCCATGGCCTTCAAGGAGCCATCACAGAATTTGCATGGAGCAACTTCGAGAAACCATGATAAACCAATATATAAATGACCATATACAGGAATATACTGGTAAACCGGGTCCTCTGAAATGTGAATCAAGTGTTTTACAGTTGCACAACTACCCTCAGTGTATTGGGAATGTATAATTATACTGTTGCAGTTATATGTTGGAAACACACAGATTGTTGCTTGATGGACCAAAATATATTTTGAGAGCAAAACTAAGCAGACAAGTACAGTATTAGGAATAAATATTGTTACAATTTTGGGAAAGGTACTTTGAGGGATGGCGATCTTTGATTTAAGAAAAGAAAAATTAATTAAGCTTGTTGCACCAGCGTTTTTGATAAGTGTACTGTACCTAGGCTGCTGCCCCTGGTGTAGTGGAGTCTCTTCGGCGGTCACTCTGGGTGACCATCCATTGTTGCAGACTAGTTTCTGTTGACACCTCCTCGCGGGTTGATGCCCGCGGTTCAACAATGGGATGGTCCCCTGGATCTACCTCAACTAAAACTAACGGCCACCTACTGAGAGTCTCGTCCGTAAAAGGGGCAGAGGTGGGATGGAGGTATCGCTGGTGTGACTCTTCCCATTGATCAAAGTCGTGGAAGACCCATCTCCCCCAGGCTTCCACCTGCTCTCGCTGCTCCTTCCTCTGCTTGGCCGCCGCTTCCTGCTCCTGTTGCCTTGCAGTGGGAAGGGGGGCCTTCCCAGCCACCTGGTGGGACTCGTCTACCAATTTTCGGAGTCAGGGTTCGGGACAGATTTGGCGACGGGGCTCCTGCCACGTGCGACCTCCCGTGTCTCCCGTTGGAGGCGCCTTGCCCGCCGGACAGCTCGGGGCAACCTGGTCCGGTGCCTATCGCGGGAATGTTGGTGAGGCATGGAGGTTACACATGAAGGTGGATGAGAGGACAACAACTAACCCCACACCTGCTCTAGGGGGGTGTCACACCCCTTTCGGGGATTGCTGGGGCGCAGAAGTGTCCAACTACCCTGGGCGGGGCCCGCACCACACAAGGCGAGCGCGGGACCTGAGCCGACCGCCGCACACCCGGCTAGACGTGCTTCCACACCCACCGTAGCCTGCCAGCGTCCGACCAGTCCTCCCTGAACCGGGCGAGCCTACCACCTCTGTTTCCCTCTAACTGGGTGTCACTCCCTCGCACAGGAAGCTCAGAGACCACACAACCCAGGCAAGTGGGTCACTACGCTACACTAGGCGAGCGCAGATCTTCCCACCACACTGGAAAAGTATGGGACCCTGCCCTACCACCGTGCGCCCGGCAAGACGTACTTCCACGCCCACCGTAGCCGCACGAAGTACCCCGAGCTTTGTCCACCAGGGCTTGGCACTCGTCCCCTCCCTACTTGGCCCTAGCTGACCCGTTTACTCATGAAATTATGGCGATAGAAGGGCAGCTGGATGAGGAGAAGGTACCTGGGGGTTGTTGGTCTCGCTACTACAGAAATGACACGAGTGCCCCCCTCGTTCGACCGCCGGAACTGACGCCTAGCCTTGACCCAGGATGGGTCCCTAACCCCAAAACTCGCGAGAGCTTCCCTTGCTGACAAAGTCCCCTTAATTCCTCGAGATGTTGATCATAGACACTGGGCTCCCAGCCCTCCAACAATACAACAGTGTCCCCGAACTGCCTGATAATAACTACTAGCTAGCTGACTAGCTGTCCTGCTAGTCCCGGGAGATGTTACCTCGACCTGGTAGTAGCTTAAAAAGCCCCGCTCCGCGGCTGTGCGGCCGCTTATATATACGCTCGGGAGGGCAAAGTAGGGGAAGAAGGGGTGAGCACTGGCCACGCCTGCCTGCACGCGCATCGGCGCACGCGGCCTTTTACCTCCGCACCCCTCTCCACAGGCTCGCCGGCCCAGCGGCAGAGGGGTGGAAGAACAGTCTTCTCGGTGCACGTGTCCTCTGCCGGCCGCCTGCCTCCACCCATCGGGTACCCCCTCACGCTCCAACGCGCCGCCACACGCGTGTTTTAAATACGGTAATGCTGGCGCGCAGACGTAAACCACTCGGGTGCCGGGGCAGGGGAGTTGCCTAAACAAACTCCCACGTTGCGCCGTACCGGGCCGCAACAAGCTAACCTAATTTATTTACAATTATCTACATTAAAAAATGCCTATATGTCACTAATGATTAATCACAGTCACTAGCAAATAGTCACCTGTAGGAATGCTACAAGTTGACAGCAAACAAAAAAATAACTACCTACTAAATACATAAAGTTTATACATATGTACTGTAAAATCTAAATACTAAAATCTCAGTCCTTTATACAAGTTCTCTGTACTTGAAATATCTCTCTGATCACTCACAACACAAATAGTCGATCCAATGTCCTGACTAGGAACACTGATGGGCCTTTGAAGCCCCGAAACTCTTTTGTCGCACTACTCCTTGCCGCTGACAATCTCACTGGACACTCTCGAATACTATCACCACAACTCACACCAGATGCCTGCAGGCAAATTCTCTCTTGTCTCTGCCACAGCTCTCTTTTTTACCCTTAGTCAAAAGTGTAGAAGTCTTGCGGCAGGTCTTTGTCTCAAAACTCCTAGAAGGATATCGCATCACAGTCACAGCACCATCCCGCAGAAGAGAGTAAACACGGGAAAACTCTAAGGCCATGATAACTGCTGTTATTCGAGTCTTTATGAAACCCGAGATAGGCGTGCAGGTGGCTGTTGCAGCACGTTGCAAATGGGTAACACAATCAGCACAGTGCACATTGGGGTCTTTTTAATTCTACCGCTGCCATATCAGCTTACGCTTCTTCCACGATAGTCACAGGTGGATGCTGCGGCACCACAAAAAGGTAACATGAGCCGTACAGTGCACTTGGAGGATCCTTTAGTTCTGCCGCCATTGTATCTTCTTATACTTCATCCAAGATACTCGCAGCTCATAACAATACCATATTCACCTGAAAATAGACAACTTTGAATATAAGAAGACCCGTAGATTTTCCCTTTGGTCTAAAGGCAAAAATAATGTTTCTTATAAAATTAAAATGCCTGAAAAATGTCATAATTACTATTGAACCATAAATTTAACTGTGTAATGTTAACTAAGTAGAGGAAACATATTTTCCAATCTTGAAACATGGTTGAAATTGTGTTAGGATATCTGGCCAAAAAAAACTTAAGCGCATTTATTTATGCAAACAAAAAAATACATTATGCACTGGAATGTGTACTCAACTTATACTGTCTTCATTTAAGTATGAAAACTGTTACTATTTTCCACTTGATCTTAAATTTTATTACAGAAAAGATGTGAAATGCCAACTAAATGTGTTTGTAAACAAAATGCATTCCTCTCAAAATATAGTAAACTCTGGGCTTTCTGTGACCTCACCGTCAAAAAAAAAAAAAAAAAAAAAAAAAAAAAAAAAAAAAAAAAAAAAAAAAAAAAAAAAAAAAAAAAAAAAAAAAAAAAAAAAAAAAAAAAAAAAAAAAAAAAAAAAAAAAAAAAAAAAAAAAAAAAAAAAAAAAAAAAAAAAAAAAAAAAAAAAAAAAAAAAAAAAACAGATGCATTCATGCAGTTTCTTAAATTAGGTTTACGTATTTATTGTTCATTTATAAAAATGCAGTACAGTAATGGTCTTAAATTTTGTTAAAATTCATTACTGTTTTTATGTGACCAACATTATGTTATTTAATGTACGTACTGTGGCACGTCAAAACTCCATGATGGGGGACGAAAAAATGTGACATGTCCACGACTAGCTCAGTGCCACATTAAAAAAATCAAAGGCGTGGGTTCCTACAACGTAGCACGAGACAAGGAATGAAAATGGCAGAAAACTCGAAAATTTTGGGTTTTTTTAAATGACATTACAACGTTCCAAACATATACAGCACTTAAAATTTTGACTGACGGGAGGCACTCTGAGCAAACCAAAGCAAAGAAATCTTTTACATTTATTTTATACCATTTCAACGAGCCAAAACTCCACGGCTGCCTTACACAACACACTGCCGTCTCGGCCTACATATAGCCAACGACTGATGCCTTCGCGCACAAGCAACTGGAGTTGCCCGTCAGTGGTGCCGGCCCGCGGCCATTACAGGAGTCAATTTATATTGTTACGTTTTTCATAATTAACAGAACATTTCAAACTTGTGGTATTTGCACGTAGCTGTAAACATGAACATTTTATAGTTTCCAAACCAATTTTATAGAATTGTATCAAGTAACAACTTTGTTACTAAGTGAAAGAAACATAAATTTGAAATGTATGTGACAAATCAGCAACAGTCTGTTATTTTATTGGTTGCAACCAAATATGGCGCAAATTCTCAACGATTATCTTTATAGGCCGGTTTTGCACTGAAGTACAGCAACTTTTCCTGGAAAGTGTAAATTTAGCGTGGTGTCTCTGACCTTCTCACTTTAACAGTGAGTATATATAATTTCGTAAAATTTAAATACAGACAATTTTAACAAAAAAAATGCATATTAAAATTTACCAAATCCAATTAGAATCATTTAAATTTTAAATAAATACGGTATTAACATTATTAAACAAACTGTTCTTCTTACTGTTAAATGAGTCATTTCAAATTACCAAATTAAATGTTACTGTACTTACTTTAAGTAGAATTAGTTCACAGTTACTAAAAATTGATTACTTTAAATATGAATAAATTTCCACTGACATGCTGGCTGTTAACAAATAAAATTACAAATAGTTCTTGACAAAACTCTCAGATACCATTTTTAGAATTACCATGAGGCCTACATTATAAGTTACAGCTAAATATGAAACAAACGTACTGTAAATTTAAAATATGTAAAAATAAATCGGGGGCCTGGGCCATGCTGCAATACCTACTTAATTAAGGTTTTCAGAAAACTTAATTTTGACACTTTAAATACGTTGAAAATTTATTTTTGTAGTCTGTGTAATTCAGTTTTTTTCTTTTTTTTCTTTACATTGTGATTAAATTGCAAGAATGCTTACTTGAAATGCACAAACTGTACAACATGGTAATCAATATCCACCAGTTGAAAAAAAAAAAATGTTTGACCGTATTGTTTGGTTGGTTGGCATTGTCTCTGTAACAAGCACATAAATTGGTTTGGACATCCATTATGAACTAAGCAAAATTGTATTGTAATATTTTTGCCATTCTATTTGGTTGTGTAAGGATGAAAGGAACCGCAACCCCGAACTTGGGAAGTGAAATGTCCCTTACAAGAAAAATTCTGTTTATGTAGTCTGTCCCACACAATAATTATGTATACATATTTTTTAACAGTTCTAGTGGCTGTCATGTAAGCAATTTTTTTGTGAGAAATATTTATTTTAATGTAGGTACTTTGTCAGTTTGGTAGTCAACTAAGTGTGTTTGTGTAGTAACCATCTGAGGCAGTTGAAAACACTGTTGTTTTCATGCAGATAATTTGGATACTAACATAACTGTGCTACACGAAGTACATTGCATATACCATATTTCACTGCATAATCGTCACACATTTTTTGCCAAATTGGATGCAAAAATTTGAAGGTCATTATTCAAAGAAAATTCCTGTGGTAAAAATTTTTTTAAACCAACGTTTTTCGTTACTAACCCTATTTATATTAAAGTAACTCAATATTTTTTACAGAACAGACTGTGATGGGTCTGCTCTTACGTCGCTCTGTTGTTAGTTGTAATGTAGATATATAGAGGTTATGAGTTCCTGTTCGGGGAGGCAGAATGTAGTGGGTCTCCTACGTCGCTCTGTTGTAGTTATTATCTAGATGTTGGAAATACGTCGCCGATGTCCCTGTACGCGGCAACAGAATTTGATGGTGCTGCTTCGCTCTGCCGTGTTGTATGTGTCGTCTGTAGAGTTATATATGTAGTTCCTTGGCACACTGCGACACGTGTAACGGGTTTACGTGCTTTGGGTTATTGTTGTTACTGAGAGATGTAGCTTGCAGGATGACGATACCAAAAGAAACACCCCTATTTGTTTTACGATTATTTATTTGCAGCTGCGATT
>PNEQ01061734.1:16816-67150 GCA_003012365.1 Medauroidea extradentata | reverse complement strand
TTGCCTGCACGTGCCAGAAACGTTACATGGGCAACGTTGCAGGTGGGACCTTGCAGCACAATACCTGCACGTACCAGAAACATTACATGGGCAACGTTGCAGATGGGAACTTGCAGCACATTGCCTGCACGTGCCAGAAACGTTACATGGGCAACGTTGCAGATGGGACCTTGCAGCACGTTGCCTGCATATGCCAGAAATGTTACAGTTGTAACTTTCCCCACCATATCAGTTAGTTTCATTTCTGACCAACAGATGCCATACATGTATAATGGTAATTATTTTATATTTATATGTACAATCAATCCGAAAATTCTGTGTTTTACATTAGCTATTGTGGTATCCCGTTAACTCTATTTTAATAATCTTAAAAGTTGGGAAACAACATTTAACAATGCAAAACTATTTAGTATTCACTTAATTATGACAGGTATGGTAAACATTTTATTTTATTTAAGTACCATTAATATTGTAATATTTTTCATATCAGTGATTGTGCATCCAAATGCTTAATATCAATACAAGTATGAGTAATATTTTGTTCTCACATTTCGTCATCATTTAGTAAAAGTAATTTAAAAAATTAATTAATAACGCCTGTCACTACGCAACTTTTGTAACATACGCTAGGTGGTTTGTCTACCACGCGGACGCAGCGCTCTGCACTTTCGTTCAGTTGGCATTTAAACCCATTATATAGTGCCATTGATCACACATTCATTGAGTAACAGCTGGAAAATTATTTCAATATTAATTATATATAATTAAGAGAACTACGAACATAACATTGTAAATCACATAATTGTATTAGATGTACAGGTTTGAAAACAGTCGTTGATACTGTCGTAATGTTCACAGATCATGTTACACAGTAGCTTGAAGAGGCGACCTGGGATGTCGGTGCATAACTGGCAGTGTCACAGAAATTATTGTCAGGTTACATCTCACGTGCTTTATGTGACCCGAATTAAGTTTATTTATATAACTAATTTGAAATGAATTATGTAAAATAGTTATGCTCAGAAAGTCAGCTGATAATGCGCCTATTGAACTAAACGTAGGCTCTGAACCACTCGATAACCCGAATCGTTATTTTATAGATTATTCTAGGCGCTGGAACCGAATCACCGACCCCTACTTCACCCCATGAGCGAGACGCCATTGCGACGGCCGCCGAGAACCCTAGAAATAAGTTAACCACCAAACAAAAATAAAAATATAAATTTTATGTGTTAACTTATTATTTATAATTTTCTTTGTTATTCTACCAAAAAGTGTTTATTAAATTGTACTATTACAACTTTTCGAACAATTGCAATTATGCCTCTACAGATTTATTAATGTCACAGGGATGATTTTACAAAATGAAAACATGTGCATTTAACGGCTTCGTTCACATGAACTTTATACGAATAATTGGGTAATTATTATCACACAGTTTCTTATTTGCATACGCAAAATGATTCCCAAGCCTCTTACTTTAGGATGCGTAGCTTCCATAATAATAACTTTAAGCTATGAGTCGTCTGTATGATTTCGTCATATTTTGTCGCCAGGAATCACCTCCAAAAAGGTGTCGGTATACTTAAGAATCAACCTGTGTAACCATTTTTTAAAACCTGCGCTAATGGTGTTTGTCGATTCACACATTTCGAAAGAAAAAAAAAAACAATGAATATACACTAGGCCTACTGTTGTCTGTTTCCTTTTCCCCTTGGCCTAGATTTATTTGGAGACATGCTGATAATGTATTTTGACATAAAATTATCCTGCACATCGTCTTCTTTACGATGTAAAACAATTAATGAAACTTGCAAATGTTATGCGAAGAAAGTTCGTGATATTAGTAAACTTTCATTCTCACACTCGGAAATTCGTGGTAAGGATTTGGAAGCATAATGTAACATCTGTTTTACTGTCTTGTCCCACATTTCAATATTTATATTATTTTTCTGCCTTTATCTTAGAACTTTACTCTGAATTGCCTATTACTGAAACACAAACATCTGTGAGGAAACACAAAGAATATGAAAAAAAGTGTCAATTTTATAATTCATTTGTATTCATAAAATTTCTGTAGTTGCCACATCCAAACCATAAATCACAATGTCCTTTTGTATAGATTCCAGAGCACACAAAATGTTTTGGTAGAAACGATTCTTTTGAAACGGGAATTTGGTTATAATAAATATTCAAATCAAGAGTGGTATAGAATATATATTTACCAAACCAATAAAATGCATAATATAAATATCGGACAATGGGACAGACAATCAGTGTTTTTTGATTAGGTTTCCGAAAATCAGTAAAATTATATGTGTTCCATTAAGTTTAGGAGAAAAAAGTATGAATATCTAACTGAGACACAGATTGTTAAATTTTCCCATAATTTAGTTGGTCATGTCGTTATGTCGGTTTTCCAATACAATTTCTATTTGCTATGGGCCCAAATAAACAATATGTTATTAACACATATTTACTGAGAGATTTGAGTTCTTGCTCTAGCAGATCGATTATACTAAATTGAGCTATAAGAAAGTATTTAGAGAACTAAGCCAAAACGTTTTTGGTAACAGCACGAAATGACCTAAATGTGAGGCACTGGTTCAGCTTTAATGTCAGTATTTACTTCTGAAACACAGCTTGCAAAGAAAATTGAAGTCCTCATGTAAAAACACAAAGAACGCGTGTTTAGACAGTTAATCAAGAACAATTTTTTGGGGTGCGAAAATGTCTGCACCCAAATAAAATATAAGTGTAAGGCTTTTATAGATAAGATTTGTTAATCCATGTGTTATATAATTTATTAAAATTTGGAACTCTACAAATAGGTTAAGGCTTCTTGGATGTAATGTAATACTGAAAACTACACGTAGATATACGTTTGTCAAGAAGCAACTCTGCCGAAATTATGGTTCAGGCAGAACCGGAATCAAAAAAATACATTAATATTAATACCTGCCTACTTACATCTATCCTGATGGTGCTAAATTTTTATAACCCCAAGACATTAAGGCAATTGACTTAATAGATTTCAGAAGTAATTTTGAGACGAAAATTCTTTTTAAGATCGAATACGGTGTGAAGATATTGACTGAATGCTGAAATTCAAGATGGCGTTGTGGAGATGCTGTAGGCAGATTGATCGCCTACCAACAGTAGTGAAATCGGGCTCGATTCACTGCAAAGTAGACACAAATGTTTGTATATGAAGCGGGGAAAAAGCGTACTTTGTCGTTGGCATGTGGGTTGTTTTCGGGATGCATCCGTTTCACAATCATGTAATTTTGCCAATTCCCTATCTTTACCGCACATCACTTTCTTCGCCTCTAGAAACATTTGCCATTCACCAAAATGTATTTCTTACACTCACTGTAATACAAATGTGTAAGTTTAAAAACAATATGATACTTTTATATTTCACTTTCATTTCAAAACAGAAACTGTGATTTTTAGTTGAAATAATGTTAACTAACACTTTTATGTCAGTACTAAAATGAAACTAATACAAAGAACTATTTATATTTTCAAAGTCAAGCCACGTTTCGAAGCAACGAACAACCACATTATTGCAGAGACCGTAAATACGAAAATGTTTGTGCGAATTCTCCGCAATAAACCAAATGTCTCTCTGCTGTCTTGTGTTCGAAACAAACCCATGAGTTCAAATCTAATGAACAAAGTAACCAGTTCTGCAGTCCATTCCTTGAATGCACACTTAAGAAAATAACATGATTTTTGTGACAAGGTCTGGGTTGATAAAACGCGAATTTGCGTTTGTGTGGTGCAGGTGTCACTGCGTGTATTTTTGTCGCTTAGGAAAGTCGCTCAGGTGCGAAACTTCAACTTGTTGTGGATCATAGAGGTGCAGATGCTGTTCACGCAGTACAGAAGTATACCATACGTAAGACGCGTCAACTTCACAGCCGTTGCGTTGTGAACTAGTACGAGGATCGGCAGTGAAATTATTGTGTATATATCCCAAAGTTTACACAAAATTTCTCTTTTATCCCGGAAAAATTCCCTTTTATCCCTAAAAGTTAAATCTTTTCTCCTTTCTTCTAAAAAAATAATGACTTCGTTGTCTTTTCAAAGTGGGCAGGTTATGCATTTTTTCGTGCGTCACTGATAATCGATATTACGAAATCAATGAAAACAATTAATTAATATAAATATAAATAAATTAATTAAATATTTTAAGAAATATTAATTATTCAAACCTAATGATATCTGCTTATGCACATCGAAATGTTAGCAGTATCAGATAGATTTCCAGTCAATTCAATAAATTTTCAAAAAAACCTATTGTAATAAAATTAATGTTTAGTTGTTATAATACACAAGGGTTATTTTCACGAAGGCTCGATTATCCCACACAAAACCTTGGTATACCCGGTCGAATTCAGATAAAATCTATCAGTTAAAATAAAACTATAAAAAATCATAGTTAATTCAATTCAGTTTTTAAAATTATAATACACTCAAGTTATTCCCCATAGTTCACAATCGAGTGTACACCCTATCATTTGCAGAGCTATACTCGATCGATTTCAGATAAATTCAATCAATTTAATAATTTCTATACATACTTGCTGTACTCTCGGACATTGCGGACAGCACACGATACCTAACACAGCCAGCAAGAAAGTGACATTAGTTTTAAATAGCCATGTAGCTTTTACAGTGCCTTTCCTTCTCGCCCCTCTGATCCTCCATTACTTGCGCAAGTGTCACAACTTGTTCCACCTCCCTTTCCCTCTCTTCAGCACATGGTTTGTGTAGTAACATGTTAAACGAGAGAAAGACTTTGTAATATTAAGGAGGGTAGTTATTTTAAATTAAACAAAAATGATAAAATGCTTCGGTATTATTCTGTCGTAAATAATGTTTTAAAAACACAGTATTTTATTTAATTAGTTTTAATTGATGACTATAAATATAATAATACTGTGTTAAATGTAATGACTTATTAATATTACATGAATGTTTCACTTAAACGTTAAAATCTGTACAAATAAGCTTCTACGCTATTATCGTGTAGAGGAACGATAAAATACAATCTTCTCTCAACCTTTGCACATATGATAAGAAATCAGTAGAAACTCGACCAACAGCAACGCAGTATTACTTTTGTGACCATGTATGCCATTATTTTTTAAGTCAATGCAGACGTATACAGAAATCTTACGAAAATGTTCTTCTTGCTCTTAAGTGCTAAATGGGCTGCCACCTCCTTTCCAGTACGAAAAGTGTGCAGAGGTCATATTGGCACTGCAAGCATACATTTCATTGTAATGAAACTAAATAATTGTTCAAATAAATTGGTATTTTTCTATTTATCAAATGTCACTGAATTTTTAAAATCTTCATTAAAAAAGTTATGTAAAAATTAAATAAAAATACTTACATTATCATACGAGTGCTTGGTATAGGATCTTGGGAAAAGTACATTACTATTGAAATAATCTCGTAATGTAGGAAGCTTTAAGCGCGCACACAGGAGTGGTAGGCAGTCTTCTGACCTTGTCAAAGTCAAAGAGAATCTACATGGTGCAATGTCACCAGACACCATGTACGTGACTTTATGAATGATTTTTTAGCACACCTGCGCAGTGTCTAGCAACAACTGGCCACAACAAGGGAAGTGCAAAGCATAGAAGAGAGAGAGTATATATAGAAGGTAAAGTCCCAGGAGTATTTTTCAATCCGTGTTGTTATTAGCGCTAATGCGTAAGCACTGCGCATTAAACATAAAAGTGCGGAAATTCAAATCCATTATTCTAAATTCCATACTTGCATTGTAAATCTAATCTTTGTAATGTTAATTAATAAAGAATGCATACAAGTAAATGGTTTTATACGCATATACAACCATTCATATGCATGAAAAATGTTTTTTTATGTTGCAAATTCTTTACAGAAATATTTGACTACATATTCAGCACATGAACTTGTAGCGTCAACAAACATGAAAATAGCTATAGGTGAAATATTTAAAACAACACGTGGAGTATATAATTAAAAAAACTAAGAAATAAATAGCATTTACAATATAAAATTTTCTATGCCTTACAATAATTGTAAATATAATTCCCTCTTAAGTAAGACCTCTTCATCCACATTGCTAGCTAAAAGGTACCTATAGACTTTAAGTGCATATACTCAATACATCTTAAAATAAAAGTATGAAAGATGGAAATGGGGATAAAAATTATTATATATAACATAATTCACCCAACGCACCACCTGTTATTGCACAATATTGAAAAATTTATTGCTGTATGCTTGAGTAAAGTTATTATTTACCAGATACCGAACAATTAAAATACATTGTGTTTGCTCCCATCATTGTTTTTAAAGTTTTTTTAATAAATAAAAAATAAAATCATGTAATATAATTGCCCCAGACATTTTTCAAATTTTGGCTGGCATCAGAGAATTACTGTTGAAATATATTCTTCCAAGTACCACGAAATAAAAATAAGAAACTGATTTAAATTTTAAATCGTTACTGCTTGGCTTTACCAAAAAAAAAAAAAAATAAAACACTAGAGCTGATTGGCGAAATAATACACTTTACACTTAATAAAAATATAGCTCTCAAAAAATATTATTAATTAATGGAAACTGGTAATTTTTACCAACTACAGCAATAGCCACAAGCGAGAATCCCGTCATAGTATTGGTGTTTTGCAAACTACGGTATATATGTAAGAAACACAGCATTAAATACCCGCGTTTCACACTATCTCAAAATAGCAAATAAACAAACCCTCTTGCACCGAATATCCAAGTCATCCTGTTCACACATAAACGATACAATGTGAAAAGTTTAATGTACAGAGTAAAGTGTATGTTTGTGGATCAACTTAATAAAAAAACAATACAATACAACACAGGCTGTAAAGTAATGATTTTCAGGAGTAAAGGGTGTTAAATATATCCCATTATGCATGGCTAAACAATATTTTATTGAACCAAGTAATCTCTACGCAGTAAAAAATAACGATGGAGAATAGGCCACACGGTAAAATTCTGTTCAGACAGTGCACCACAAAAATATACTAGCATGCTTATACTTACAGACATGTGCACATAGCAAGTAACTATGACACATCCAAAAGTCAATACAGTTAGTGCAAAATTGAATACTATGTCATAAAAATGTTTACTCCAGTTAATCAAATTTCAATACATATAAGCAGCAACACAATGTCGAATTGACAACTAGCTTTGCAACACTTTCTCCAAGACAAAATTAACAATTCTTTTCAAAACTGCTAGCAAGACTTTAACTACATTTAGCACAGTTAAATTTAGTTTCACTCTTCGAGATACCATGTTTACAGACAGCAAGAATCAAGAACTAGCAATGTTTTTGCTGTACTTTGCACTACGAAAAGTTAACTTCACTGTTCAAGTCACAATATTTTCATGTAGCAATATTTAATGACTAGCAAGATTCTTAATACATTCTCCAAAAGGTAAAATTAATTTAACTTTTAACAACCTCCTCAATATTTCAAAGTAGAAAGATTTCATGACCAAGAAGGTCATGCTGAAAATCCTACAAGGAACAATTCATTAAACTGTTCAAGAAACACAAAAATTTACACACTGCAAGTTATTACAACTTGAAATGTTTTTGCTACACTTTGTCCTAAGCAATACTAATTTCGCAATTCTATATACAATGTTTACAGACAGCACGAATTGAGATCTAGCATGGGTTTTTCAGTGCATTCTCCCAAAGGCAGAATTCAATTAACTCCTTAGTACCTTCACAATATCCAAAGAAAGCAAGTGTTGAAAAATATAGGTGGTTCACAATCAAGTGAGCATTCTTGAAGAACATCTATTGAAGAATAATATTTTTATAATGTTATATATTGAGATCTCAGGCGTTAACTTTTGTGAACAGTACTATCAGTATACTCGGATTGCTACAAATGTTACTTTGTTTATATAAAAAGAGGCAGGTAAGTATAAATTTCTTGAATGTAAAAAAGTAACTAGGGTTTCTAAAGTGCTAATTTTGTCTTAGACCAACCATATCAGGTTTTATCTACACTCTCGGAGACTCAAAGTACAATAACCTGTAATCACACTCACATTGTATGTATACTATAGACAGAAAAAATTGACAAGTAGCACAACATTTATGCATTTCCCCTTAGGCATAATTAAATTTTATAGACCTTTCAACTTTAACAGGTATCAGAATTGTCTACTAGCACGATTTTTGCTATACTTTTCTAGTGACAAAATTAATTTCACTGTACTTCACTGTTTAGGACATAGTATTTAATGAAAGATATTTAGAGAATTACGTAGATTTATAATGCACTCTCCAAGCGGTAGAACTTATTTCAATTTTCATTACCTCTACAATATTTAAAAATGGCAAAAACAGACAACTAGCAAGGTTTTGCTACATTTCCTCCTGACAATGTACTGACCTGTTCAAGAACCTCAAAATATTAACAGACAGCAAGTAATGATAACAGGCCAGGCTTTTATATAATTAATGCACTAGGCAAAATTAACTTAACTTATTCAGACAATATTTACGGACCGCAAGGATTGACGAATATCAGGGATTTATCTACATTACTTCCGACTCAAGTTACGTTTAACATTTAATTACACTTCAATTATTTACACGCAGCACAAATTGGTAAGTAGCAAAATTTGTTTACGTTTCCTCTTACGAAAAATTCATTAACAAGTTTAATACCTAACAACATTAACAGGCACTAGCAAGATTTTTGCTATACATTTCTCATGGCCAAATTAATTTCACTTTGACATAATATTTACAGATAACTCAGAAGATTAGGTAGTGGTAAAGTTCATTTCAATTTTCACTAACTCTGCAATATTTTAAAATGGCATGAAATGATAACTAGCAAGGTTTTGCTAAATTTCATCTTACGGGAAATGTGCTGAACTGTTCAAGAACTTCGAAATATTTATAGACAGCACGTGATGCTACACTTTGTACTAGACAATATTAACTTAACTGATAATGACAATATTTAAAAATAGCACAAAATTAGACAAGTCAAAATTAATCTAACAGTTTAAGATCTTACTGCGTTCAGAGGAAGCAAGAACTGATAACTAGCAAGAATTTTTGCTGCACTTTTCTATACGCAAAATTTATTTCACGATTCGAGACAAAATATTTACAGATAGTATGATAGCAAAGTTTATAATACACCCTCCAGGAGGTAGAATTCAATTAATTTATCGTTACCCCAGCAATATTTTAAAACAGAAAGACTTAACTAGCAAAGTTTTGCTACATTTCATGTTAGGGCAATGTATTAAATTGTCCAAGAACCTCAAAATATTTTCAGACTGCAAGTAATAACAAATAGGAAGATTTTTGCTACACTTTGCCCTAGGCAAAATTAATGACACTGTTTGAGACACAATTTTTGATACATTCTCGCAGATTCAAAATTATTTTAAGTTTCAATTACACTTATAATATTTACATACAAGAAATACGGGCTAATAGCAAAGTGTTAAATGCATTTTTATGCAACTATTATTAATTAAACTTTATTTTGGGTTGCACAATCATAAGTAAAATGACAAAAACGTCTACTAATTGTATATGTGCAGTTTGAATTAACCATAAAGTAAGTACTTTTGAAACACTTTTAAGTTCGTTCGTGTTTCCAGGTAAGCATTGTCCTCCCACCACCATAAATACTGCATAAACTTTTCCCTCGCAGTTGACTCAGGAATTGTATTGAATCTATTAATCATTCTTTGAGCAATGTGTGAAGTTTCAATAGATTTCATCATAATATTTACAATGACAAGTAATTTTAATAAATACAAATAAAACATAAACAAATGATAGCAAATAAAAACATTAATCTTCATATTAAACAGGTTACGAAAAGTACATTCGATTGCTGCACAGGAAAAGAAAGTGACTTGAGATAATTTTCTTTTCTCTTCTCTCACACAAAAAAAAATATTTATATTATTTTATTTACTTATGATACTCATACATGTACAAAATATCATTTGAATATTTTATTACAACACTACATTTACTCACGAGACCATCTTTAATACTTTAATTTATTTTGTAGTATTGTATTCTGATGCACAGTAGAAAAGGTTTTTTTTTTAAGGAAATCGAACAGCTGCTTTTTGAAATGTTTTGTGTCTATGGTAGTTTTTATTTTGTCTGGCATATGATTGTGCAACCTAACACTCATATTGAGTTCAAAAGAATAACACCTTATTACACATTTTATAAACCTTTACCAAATATTTTAAATCCTGTATAATCTAGGCTATTCATTTAATTAATTGAATGTTTTAAAAGGCACATTTAAATAATTTTACTTCCTTGTTTATCCTCTGCTCGTCTAACAACTACACATAATAAATTGAAATGGTACTGTTTGAAGTGACAGTGTAAGATAATGGCTACATAAGATACCGTGCATAACTGAATGGCAATGATCTTCAAATTTTCGCTTCAAGTTTTTCTTTGGAGTTTTATGTACATACTATTCAGGTGCAGCGCATATTGTAACACAAAGAACTTTGATTTTTATAGGTAAATTGCTTTTTTATTTAGTTCTTATTCAATAATTAAATTTTTAAAATTAGTTCTTATTCCATAATTACATTTGGAAGGGTTAAATACGAGGAGCGAGTTAAATTAGAAGTGCTCCATTGGATACATATTGTAATTGGAGTTGTAAGGGTAATGGTGTTTTTTCTCTTTAAACTGTTGTTGACAGTGTTCCGTGAGTAGAAAGTAAAGCTAGCCGTATTGTGACTAGACTAGGAGAAAATGGGACGACAGAAGTGTAAGTTTGGAAGCTGTAGAAAGGCATGGAAAGAGGGGCAAAGTTGTCTTCAGTATAGGTGTAAGGACTTGTTCCATGTTACTTGCTTAGGAATGGAAGAGGAGGGTCTGGGGTCTCTGGGGCAGGAATGGTTATGTGATAAGTGTGAGGTTGGGAGAATGGGAAATGTTTAATGCAGTGGCAGTGCCAGGGAATAGTGGCGGGAAGGAGATAGGTAGAGTGGAGATACGCACATAGATAGGCGAGAAAATGAGTAAAATCAGGAGTGATTGGGCTTTGATAATACTGGCGGACTTGCTGAGGGGTAATATAGTTCTATGATTTGAGGCGATGGAAAAAGAGGGGTGGGGGGCAAAGAGGGAGGTGGAGCAGAAAGAATGTATATCAGAGATAATGTACAATAAGGAGATGAAGGTAATGGGGAGAATCGAGAGAGTGGAAAAGGAAATAAAAGAGGAGACTGGATTGGAAATATTGGTAGATAAAGTAGAGCAACTAGAGAGGGATTTAAATGGACGAAGGGGCATCTAGTAGAGATTTATTGCACAGCTCAGAAATAATGTGAGAAGGGGAGGCAAAGGAGAAGTGAGGCTGAGTTAGAGGTAGATAAGTTGTGAAAGAGGGTAGGTGAGCTAGAAGCAGAGGTAGGAAAAAAGGCAATAGTGGGGAATAAGGCCAGGTATGCAGAGGTTAGTAGTAAAGATCCATGTAAGGTAGGTCTGATGGAGGAAAGAACGGAGATGCTGTAAAGGAGAAGCAGGAGGGAGGTAGAGTAGGGCCTAAGGGAAAGGGTGATGCAGGCAAAGGTAGGCAGATATGGGAAACGTAACCGCTAGGGAAAGGCTAGATAAGCTGGAACCTGAAGTTATCTTCTTAGGCAGTTCTATAGTTAAGGGGGTCGAGATGCAGTGAGTTAGGAGAGGGAGAATATGTCATATATGAAGCAGCATTTGGGGGGGGGGGTAAGGTCAAGGACCTTTGGGAGAGAGTAGGAAGTATGAGGAGCAGTGGTACTGTCAAGGTGGTGACAGTGCATGTAGTATGCGATTATCTTGCCTACCAGGAAGTAGGGGAAAAGGTTGAGAAAGAATTTAAAAGGGTTACTAAGGAAGATACAGGCAATATTTCGAAGGGCTCGAGCAGTAGTTAAGAGGGGTTCTATGATGGAAAGGGATTAGATACACCAAGGTAATTGAGGCTAGCTAGATGTACGAAAGGGTATATAAGGAGTTAGTGGCTACGTTTGTGGACAGCAGGAGGTGGGTTGGACATGTGTGTGTAGGAAGGGATCTGATGCATTTCACAGAGCAGGGAAAGAGAATACTGGGGGAGTTGTTAGGTAAGGAAACTTCTGGCTCTCTGGAGAGAGTAAGGATGGATTAGCGAGGAGCGAGGGGCTACATAGAAAATATGGAGAAACAGGTTTTCTAAAAAAAACTGACTGAAGATGTCAGTACCAGAGAAGGGGTTGAGTGCTTAGTAGGGGGCAGGCTATATGAAACAGTGGGTATTTATGAAGGAATTAAGATAATGAACTGAAAGTTTTTGGGGTAAGGCTGAAGGTTATGGAGGGGCTGTAGTTGTGTCAGTGGAGTGACGGCTGAGTGAAGAGGTGCTAGACAGTGAATGTAGGCAAGAAGAGACATTGGCTTGTGATACCTGATTTCAGTATAAATTCTTTAGTTTCAATACGGCTGTTGGTTACGTTTGGGTTTGTGTTTCTGTAACACGAAACTTTGGAGTGAATGAAGAGATTTTCGTCAGCACTTAACATCTAGGTATTTAGCACTTGTGATGTGTGACATGATGATGTGATTATGCCGCAGCACCGGAATGAAGGGATGGAGGAACCGGAAGAATTCCGAGAAAATCCGTCGACCAGCAGAACCAAAGTTACTGCCAAATTTACTAGGTCGTACCTAACTTTTGTAAGGTCTTCAAGGTTACATTTTCCAATGTGGATTTTAAGAACTGCTTCACAGAATGCAGTGTATCTGTAATATGTAATAAACAATTCTAGTCTATAGATTTCAAAATGCTTTGTGCAACTTAGATTTTTATTCAATAAAATGAAAGTATGTTCTAAAGAGATAACACAAACAAAAGACAGCAGTCGATGCGCGCGCAGCACGGTAGGCTCCACCACATCCTGAAAACATTAGCCCATCGTGCATGTTACGAGACGTGAGCAAACGGAGAATCTCGGTTGAGGACGACGGCCTTAGAAAGTTCCTCTCAGTCAAGATAGGCGCCAGCCTTGTGTTTCTAATAAATATACTTATTTTAAAAATTATTAATATATCGTCTGAAGAGTGTTCTTCAAATATGCAAACATATTGGAAAGATGTTTTTCTCTTTTGTATACATTATAAACTGCTAATCGTGGCACACTATACCACAAAATAGCTTTTGCGAAAATATTGTTTCTAACCGAAGACCTAAACCAATCAATTGTTGTTACTACGAAGCGAAATTTTTTCAAGATAAATAATATATGTTTTGCTAAAACATTTTAGGTAGCAAAATTTAATTCAAATTTCATTAATTCAATAACTAATCATAATTACAAGGGGTTTCAGTTTTGGAACAACTAGGTTTAGTAGTAATCATAGTTTAAACAAAATGGCAAGAACAGTTTTAAATATTAGCGTAAGTCTCAGTATATTACATTTATTCTCGTAATAACTACAGATATGATATATCTAGACCTTAAGGGCGCGGTCTACCGCAATTTTCATTGCCATATTTTTATTTTTCATTTGTACCAGACCCTTTTTTTATTTTAACACAAAATGTGAAAAACTTGTCTCTTATGAAATTTTTTTTTATCTCTCGTAGTTTTCGCGTAATGGTTTGTTATAGTAAAAACATGCATGTTTCCGTAAGGCTACACTAAAACCAACTGACAACACAAACAGAAAAAAAAAAATATTGACTGATGATAAAGACATCGCAGGCTACAATGTCGCGTACATAAAGCAAATAATGAAAACTTTTTGTATTTAAATATAAATTTAAAATAACAATCTAAAAAAATTCTATAATTTTTTAAAAATACTTTTTTATATTGTGGTTTAACATAGTTGAATTTGTAGCCCACAACATCGATATTCACTGTAATTTTTTTCAGTTTGGTAAATGATTTGGTTTTAGTGTCGTCCTTAAAATGGAAACATGCACATTTTGGCTTTAACGAGCCATTACGCAAAAACTATGAGAGATAAAAATTTTATTAGAAGAAAATTGAGTCAAATTTTGTGTCAAAAATAAGGAAAAAATAACTGGTACAAACATATAAATAAAAACATTGTTATAAAAATTGCTGTGCGCCTCACCCTTAAACATGTAAAGCAGTATTTTTTTTACATTTCATTTTAATGCATTAAACAATGTTACTTTTTCTGGATATTATTTTATCTAATAACTTTACTATATTATTGCAAGTACTCAATGCATTTTTGTAACAGGGTTCATGTAAAATAATTGGTATGCTAGCATAAGACTTTAATTATCGAAAAGGAAACAGCAATGAATAAGCACCCTTTTAATAGGGGACTTCATTGTGGTTTTTCGGAGCAGGCCAGGGGCGTTTTATGCTAAACTTTGGAAATCGGTTAGTTAAAATTAGTTATCTGCAATTTTGTAAAATTATTCGATTTCTATCTGCTGCACTTCGACAATTACCCTACATGTTTTACTTAATTCCTACAAATTTTAATATTCTCATTGTTATTACAATTTGACATTTGTATCTTAAGGACGCCGCTTACTTGCGCGTTACAGGCTCATAAACGATGGAGATGTATGAGTGACCTTGAAATGTGCACCAAAAGCTACTTGGCCTGAATGTGCCAAGCTCTGTGTAATATGTACCGTTTATTACGTGCAGGAAAACTAGGCTAGAAAGGAAACATCGTATATGGGAGAAACACACACATTATTAGAGACAATACTACACTATTCACACTCCTGAAACTTACTACCTAAAGCATCCAGTGTGGCAGATAGTGACTGACTGATTTACATGTCCCTTCTCCCGGGGCACTCTGGGAGGTCTGGAATGTCCCCTAGCCAGGGGGGAGGTCTGTATACATGGGCTGTAGGACTACCTGCTATCCCATGCTCCCCAACACTTCCTGATGTTGTCGCAGCTAGGGGCTGTTTGTGATAGGCTGCACACTTGTAGCTGGTGGTTGTGTGCTGTCACATCACTCCGCTGCCAGTGATAGGCCCACATCATGAAAACCACCCTGGAGGCGGCCAGGAAGGCGGACCCGCCGACCTGACCTTGTAGTAAAAAGTGGTGGTTGGGACATGTGGTCTGCTGGTATGGTGGATTGGAGTCAGGGTAGGCTGTACACCAGGCAGCGGTGGTGCGGCCTTATCCAGGAGATAGTCGTTTACAGCGAAAGCTGGTTTTAGAGGGTCGATGGAGATGTTGACCTGTCGACCATGCATTTCGAGAGTTGCAAATTTAGTGGTATGCTCATAACTGGCAATTGACCTTCGTACCGGGGCTGCAGGCTCCCCTTCAGACCCTCGCACCATACAAAGACCTCTGTGGCTAGGTCCTTGAAAATTAAGAGCTTCTGGTCGCTATGGTGGGTGCCCCCAACTGGGCGCAGGTTGCAGAAGTGCTGACGGAGTTCCTTAATCAGACCTTGGGTATCCATATGTTGGAAACTGTGGTGAGGGACTAGGAACTCGCCTGGGAGGCACAGTGGTTGTCCGTACACCAAGTCGGCATTGGAAGCATGAAAGTTCTTTCTCCAGGCTGTTCTGAGACCCAACAGAACTGTGGGTAGGATGTCGACCCTGCACTCTATCATGTAGCAACATATGTCTGCCTTGAGCTGCCGATGCATACATTTAAGCATGCCATTCGATGCAGGGTCGAATGATGTGGTAGTCCTTAGCCAGATTATCCCTGTCAGCTTGGCAGGTCTCTGAAAAGCGATGACCCGAACTGTCGGCCTTGATTTGTAGTTATCTGCAGTGGGGTGCCAAAGCGTGAGATCCAAGATGAGTAGAATGCTTCTGCGATGGTGGAGGCCTCAATGTTCTCCACTGGTATGGCTTCAGGCGTGCGGGTAATGTGGTCGATGATGATTAAACAGTATCTGAAGCTGTGTAACATAGGCAATAGCCCAACAATGTCAAGGTGGACATGCTCAAAATGAGATGAAGTCGATTTATGTTATCCCACAGTTGCAGAGACATATAGGAAATTTCTACGTGCAGGCAAGGTAAGCTGGCACGAACAAATTTCCGGCAGTCAGACTTAACCGACGGCCATAGAAAGCATTGAGTGACTAACCTGAGAGCAGCATCGATCACTGTGTGGACTAACTGGTGGATCATGTCGAAAAAAGCATGGTGGAATGGGACAGTGAGGAAAGGTCTGGCCATTGGTGTTGAGATGTCGCAATTGATGCCGAATGGTGACTCAGGCAACTGTACCTATTTGAGCTGCAGACCCGAATCTTTATGCAGGAACTGCTGCAACTCAGCATCTGTGGCCTGTGACATGTCGAGCATTGGGTAATCCATTGATGTGACAATGGCTTCCACCCGAGACAAGGAATCCACCACCACATTGGCCGACCTGGATATGTGCAGATATTGGTGGTAAATTGGCTAATATAGTCCAGGTGACGAGAACAGTGAAGTGGACGCTTATCTGGTTTATGGGTGAATGCAAAGATGAGGGGTTTGTGATCTCGACCATGTGAAGAAACATTTGAATAGATGAGTATATAGCGAGCAGCTCCCGATCGTAGGCCCCATATTTCCGCTGTGTGAGGTTGCGTTATCTGGAGAAGAAAGCCAGAGTTTGCTATCTACTATGCACATATTGCTGCAGCACTGCCCCAACACCATCAGTCGTCATAGCTAGAGAGGCCAAAGACACAGGATGTGCAAGCAGAGCAGCTTGAACCAGACTAGATTTGCACTCCTCGATAGCCTTTTCGCTATTGGATGTCCACACCAGTGGGGAATTGCCCTTCACATCGCCTTGGAGGAGTTCTTGTAGTGGTGTCTGCACTGCAGCAACCTGTGGAAGGAAGAACTGGTAGAAGTTCAACATCCTGGTGAATTTGTGAAGTTGCTTAGCTGTCTATGGCTTGCTGTTTTCTGAATGGCCAGGATGGGTCGGGTACCATATGCAAAAACGAATGTTGAGATTCGTTGTATGATGCCATCAGTATGTTGTAGAAATAACACATGCAAACATCTGAAGCAAAGATCAGAGGACATCGTAATCTACGTTTCCCATACATCCGGCTAGTACATTTTTAAGTATGGCCATTTGAAGAGGCACATTTTAGCCATGTAGGGTGGCTTAGAAACAGTGTTTTAATGAGTATAATCTTAACATTGAAGTTCCGACCTTTTCTGAAGTGCGTTATTTTTTCGTACGTTGGCACAATGTGCACACATGGACTTTTTTCTTAAAAGAACCTGTTTAGGAACACACCGCAGCACATTTGAAGCATGAGGTAGGCGGCCGATTTAAAGGCCTTTTTTCTGGCATTTGGGTTATTCCATGATGGGAAAAGAGGGGGAGGCGGAAATGCATAGCTGCTTGCCAAGTGCACCTGCTGTATCTCTAGAGAGAAACTATATACATTTTATGTTTTTCCTAAGTAAACTTCTGTTCATAGATAATTGCTTTATAAAAACTGTCTCATTGGCATCCTTACATGATGACATGAAGAATAAATGGTCGCATTACATGTATATATTATATCGTCAATTTATAATAATAAATTACTCCTGATGGCTGTTAAAATTATTAGTTGGTGTGATGACCATACTGTGCATCACAATATTTTTTTTATATCAGCACAAAGTTTTTCCCTTTAAAAGCATTATTCATCGTAAAAAATAAAACCACTTTTAAAGTAGTATATTCAAATCTATGGCCTTGAAACTCCTGAAATAGCTCCATTTTGCACCTATAATTCCAAGTTTTTCCAGAGGAGAATCTCCGCACTACCATTTTCGTTTTCGGGTGTGTTTATATCAACTTCTTAAGGAACACTCACCCTCCTCTTCCGACCCAGATCTGGATCCACCTCTGACCCCGCCCCCTTAAGATAATTGCTTAAATCTGCCACTGGATACATGCTAGGTGAAGACGAAATGGAATACAAGGGACAAGGGAATCCACGAAACAATTAAGAAGGGAGTTGGAAAGTAAGATCAAGCATGAAAGGAATAGAAATTTTGAGATTATGTTGGAGGAAGTGAAGGACAAGAAATGGGGGAAATATTTGAATAACTTAGAAAGGTGGGATTGTGAGGGGAGGTAATCACATCTTTGAGAGGAACAGAAGAAAGGGCTGCTGCAGATGACAGGGAAATCTGAAATGTTGCAGTTACAATACATGTCAGTGTATGAGGCAAAGGACAACTGGAATATATCAACCATAGGAATCAAGGAGGTTAATAACAAGATTTTGTGTGGAGGACTGTGGTATAGGAAGGGTGATTAAGAAATTGAGGGGCAATAAGGCAGTAGGGCCAGATGGAATAGAAAATTTTACTCAAATTTGGAGGGAAGGGGTTGGTCAGATATCTGGAGATATTGTTTTGTAGGTAGCTGGAGGAGGGTAATTAACTCAAGGATGAAAGAAGGCATTAGAGGTAGAAGTGTATAAGCAGGGTGAGGATAGAGGAAAGCCAGGTAGTTAAAGGCCACAGAATCTCACATGAAATACGGGAAGGTGTGGAGAGATTGATGGTACAATATGTTGTAAGCATTATGAACAACAGCAAATGGATACAGGAACACCAACATGGATTTAGAAAAGGATGCTTATGCGTATACTTCGAGAAGACCTTTGACAAAGTTCCCCTTGAAATCTTGTTGAGAAAAGTGAAATTGTTGCTGGGTGATATGAGGGAAATGGGTAGGGGGTGTTGACTTTTTTTTATGGGATGAAGTCAGAGAGTGAAAGAGGGGGAGGCAATGTCAGAAGATGGAGAAGCTACATCATAAAAACCACAGGGAAGAGTGTTGGGGCCTTTGTTATTCACTATAATGGTGAGTGACATGGGATTCAGGATTGCAGGTAAAATGAGACTGTTTGCAGATGGCAGTGGAATCAAATTGACGGAGGCTATTAATAGGTCATTGTCTTGGACGGTGGACAGCAGAATGAAGATTAATATGCGTTAAGCCAAATTGGTGAAGTTTACTGGGAAGAGGGTGGTGAGTAGAGGGGTAAAATATGAGACGGGCAGTAGATAAAGGAAACCACAGAATATTGGTAAGTATCTAGGGGTTGTGATACAGAATAATCTAAAGTGGACAATGCAGGGGGGCAGAGTAGTTGAGAAGGGAAGAAAGACTTTAGGACTGCTTGGGAGGGTTTTGAGAGGGTTGGTGGTGAAGTGAAGGGAAAGGCACATTGCACGATGGTTCATCCAGTATTGGAATATGTTGCAGCGGAGTGGGTTTCATAGATGGAGGTGAAGGTACAGGAGTTGGAGAAGGTGCAGTGAAAGGCAGCAAGGTGGGGGTTGAATAAATATAAGAGGCAGTGTTAAGCTGGTGAGGAGGATAGGAACTTTAGGCCTAGCATGACGATGAAGGAATTGGGATGGAAACCGTTGAGGTACAGGAGGAGAATGGAAAGGCAGGTCAGTTTGTATAGGGTAATGAACAGGGAGGGCGGATGGGGCAGTTTGACCTGCAACTAAGGGAACTTTTAAGGGAAAAAGTAACAACAGTGAGAAAATTCAGAGAGTATGGTGGAGAATGCATAGAGGTAGACAGACAATGCTGGTGAGGACCGTGAGTGAGTGGATTGCATGCGGGATGAGTTGGTGACTATGAGGGTGCTTGAAAAAATTAGGAGGGGACTGAAGGATTGGTGCCATGGGGATGGGGAAGTGTCTTCTCACCACTGGGCATTAGCCCAATTGCGAGTGTGAACGTAATAAAACACTTTTAAAAAATGGGATTAAAAAATACAGTTAATAAATTTGATTTTTCATAAAATACACATTAACTTACATCAATGATAGGCACATAACTTATTTAACATGAAGAAACAATTTTCATAACTATTATGTGTATCATGCTGACTGAGCTAATCGCATGAGTGCAAGTATTGTGCAGGCTACATTCTGTGACTTAACATGATGTAAAGAATGTGTGTTCACTTTGTTAGAGTATGTTAAAACAATGCACTTTAAGCAGAATGAGTGTTCATTTACTAAAAACAGTAATTTTTGGACCTACCAAAATGGCAAAACAACCAATCAGGCAGCAAAATCAGCTTCATTGAAGCTTGAATCAAGCATACCATGACAAGTCTGCAAGCTTGCAGAAAGCTTGTCATGTGAAGCCAGTAAGCTTGAATCACACTAACTAGTCTCTGCACGACAAGCCTGCAGAAAGCTTGCCAGAAAAAATTTATGCAATGTTGTTGCAAGCTTGCAGCAGGCTTGCCTCATACAAGGCAAGATACAATTTTAAAAAGGCTTGACTCAAGCTTGAATCAACTCACTAAACTGGGCTTTTAATGGCAAGCCAAAATCAAGTCAATTGCAGGCTTGCCGTAAGCTTACGTGCTATCGGGGACCTTATTAGACTACTTTATCTGCAAAAGGAGGCTATAAACTATAACAAAGAGAAATACTTGCATTAGACTTTGCTGCATACATTCCGCCAATGAAGTATAATCAATATTATATTTTAGACAAATATACTAGACAATATTTCATTCCCTTTATGTTAACTCATCAAATTAAACAAAGTATGATAATTTTAACAGAAACTGTAGATGTTCAAGCCTAATGGATAATACCACAGTACAGGTAAGATAAAAGATAATGGAGATATTGAATTTACCAAATACTGTAGTTGGTGTACTACAAATATGTTGTTTTACAATAATTAATGCACTTCAGTGAAAACATAAGGGCCTATAACAAGTGTTGATAGACATGAATATCATCAAGATGTTTTCACGAAATTTATAATAAATCAACTTAATAGTGCAAAGTACAAAAACCTCAGTCTTTACTTCTATAATAAATAACCGAACGACTTTATTTAAGAAAATAATGTACAAATCAAAATATATAAGTTACACTATGTTTTATTAAGAAATTAGGATTATTCATATCAAAAGAATTTACGGGTATGGTTAAGCTAAGAGTAGATACAATATGTAGCTACAGTAAAGTTCTATATAACAGATATGTAATGGTATTATAGATTATTAGTATGCTATTGTTTGTATTAGCCTTCGATACAAAATTATGTATTTGACTAGATGAAGATTGTTAGTGAAACTAACATGTTTGATGTACTTAAGTCATTTCATGACAAGTCCTACAATGAATATTGAGATGGTACTGGAGAGACTGGTGTTCCAGTATGTAGTGCAATTTGTGAGCGAGAGGAACAGGTTGCAGGATTACCAACATGGATTTAGGAAGGGTTATTCATGCGAGACACAGCTTGACTTATAGAGGGCAGGGTACAGGCAGTTGATGAGGGGAAGCATGTGAATGTCAGCTTCATTGACTATGAAAAGGTATTCAACAAGGTACCACACAGGGTGTTAATGCGGAAAGTTGATGAATTGTTGGTAGACAAAGTTGTAGTGAAATGGATTAGAGACTTCCTCAAGGAGCAGAGACAGATCGTAAAAGTGGAAGGGTCCTTATCGCAAGAGGGAGAGGATAAGTTCGGTGTGCCACAGGGAAGTGTGCAGGGGCCCTTGTTTATAGTAATGTCAAATTGCATGAGTGTGGGGCTGATTGGCAACATAAGATGTTTTGCCGATGACTGTGTTTCATATGCACAGGTGGGTGGAGGGTAACAAGTTGATGGATAGCACTGATAGAATACGATTGTGGACGGAAGAGAACAAAATGAAAATATATGTCAGAAAGACAAAGATGGTTAGGATTTTTAGAAAGAAGGTTAGTAGTATGGGCATGTACAGATGGGAAGGGCGTGAGATAGAGGAAGCTTTAGAACTCATGTACTTGGACATAATGATGCAGAGTAACTTAGGGTGAAGAACACAGTTAGAGATAGTGGTATCAAATGAGAGAATAATGCTAGGATTGCTGGGAAGTTTATTGAAGTGTGTAAATAGTGCAGGGAAATAAAAGGTGTATAGTACAACGGTACAACCAACATTAGAGTATGCAGCAGCAGAGTGGGACCCATATGTGGAATGGAAGGTGCGGGATCTGGAGAAGGTGCAAAGATAAAAAAGATAAATGGAGAAGGGAAGGGCAGGCTCGAGAGGACGAGGGGAATTTTTAGCATTCTATAATGTTGAAGGAACTTAAGTGGAACTCACTGAAAGAAAGGAGAAGTGTAGAAGGACTGGTAAAGATGTACAGGATGGGAGATGGAGGCTGGGATAAGTTAGACTGCCTGTTAACTAAGGCAGAATATAGACGCAGAAGGAATACCAGCAAGGAGGTTCAGTTAATGAGGAACAGAACAGAGCAGGGTGTGCAGTCAGTGCTTAAGAGGTCGGTGAGCAATTGTAATTTAATTTCGGAGGAGTTGGTGACAGTGAGAGAGGTTTGAAAGTTTAGGAGATAATTGGTAGGTGATTGAGGAGGAGGTAACAGCTTGCAACCAGCTGGTTGGCCAATTACAATTTATTATTACTAATTTATTATATGCACCAAGTAATGTAGTCTCTAGTATAGAGATCATTCAAACACATTAGAGAAGTTCTGACCCCTATCTTGCTTCCTTGCCCATAAAACCACATCGCCGAATCAGCCATGTTTCCCTAACCCCTATCTCAATGCGGGTATGTTATGGTCACTGATCCCTTCCAATACAACTAAGCCGACCATTGAAGTCCCAGGCCTTACTAGCACTGCATCTAGTACTGGCAATGTGCTCTTTTCATTCAATCTAAGTTCGTCTACTGCCTGTACCAAGCACCTGTTCACTAACAGAGCTGTCATTCTCTGCATCTAGTTGCCCATCTGCTGAAATCTAAGTTGTTTGTGCTAAACAGTGGATACCATTTAACATTTTGTTGCCAACATGTGCATGCCTAAATACTCTACGTCAAGCTACCCAACTATTTAGGTATGCATATCAAGTTATTGTTAAAATGTCATGAATATGATCATTAGACCTAAGTATAATTTGTCCAAATATTTTGATCATGTATCTCAACTGGATAAGGGGAGAAGTAATTATTTCCTATTTCCTACACTGACATACATTCTTCAAAATTATTTATTATAATTGCAGTTACTATATATACAGGATGTTTCTTAAATAGGGGACAAACTTCGCATACGTGTTCCACTCGAAAAAAGAAGACGAAAACGTGTTATGCACTATCCACCTAAATGTAATATGAAGGGAGTTATGAGCCCCCAAATATGAAATTTTAAAACTATTTTTTCCAAAAATATCGGAAACTAATTGACATAACAATGCAATATTTTCAGCATTGCTTAATGCTATTGGGATCTTCAAACCAGCAGCAAAGTCTGGTTGATACCTTCCTCCCTTATGAAAATAGCGGGGGTGGCTACCCTCTAAGTGCATACAACTTTGTCAACGTCAGGGTATGTGAACAATTTAAGATGGTGTATTGTGTAATAAGACCTGTGTGACGAAAAATGTACTGTTGTTGCAACTGTCTAGGACCTATCGTTTTCGTGTAAAACGCACACAAAGGTTCGGTTGCTGCTACAGAGGGCCAGGAAGAAACTGTTGGAAACGGAGGTACTGTATTTTTTGAGACGTACGACATAAAAGTGTGAACATGAGTGGACATTTCTGTAACTAACAGTTGTATTATTGTTCACAGATCATTTTGCAGAGTATTCCTGTAACATTGTTATTATTCCGATACTTTGCATAAATGCCATTTAAATACTGCGTCAATTTGTGATTCATTATGTTCGTACTTGTCTGAAAAATTATACACCACTTGACATAAGCAAACAATATATTCAGCATTGCTCACAGGGTATTCAACCCTACCGCAATAACTGGTTGATATCTACCAGCCTTACCACAATATGTAGTAGGGGTGGCTACCCTCTAATGGCATAGAACGTTGTTACCATCGGGATATTTGAACATTTGGAGATGATTTATTAAGAAATTAGGCAATTCATAAGACATACTACTACAACATTATCGTACAAGACCTCATTTATTACATGGCCTGCCCTCAGGGAGCACCTGCTGCAAGACATTACATCAATAACCCACCTTGTTAATGATGCCGAGGCTGATGTAAGGAAACGTCCAAGGCGATCAGCACGTCGTAGATCTGGACGTCGTGGTGCATCTTGGTAGTGAAGTGGTCCTGGCGACGATATGGGGCAGCCAGACCTCGTAGGTAGTGTGACACGCTCCTTTATCGCGCCCTGTGTGGCAACTCGTACCGCTGTTGGAGTGGGGAGTTCTGCCGTGCAGTTTGCAGAAACTTATGTTTAATATTTTCGAATTCCTGGCCGGGTTGCCTGGTTGCTGATCGCTATGTTAGAACCAGGGTTACATGGTTCATAACAATATGAGAAAATTATGCAAAATGTATATTTTAATATATTCAACAATGTGTTTCATACAAAAATCTTCAGCTCAATTTATACAAAGTGTTATATAATTTTCCAACAAACATTATATTTCACGAATTTTCACAATCATTTTTACTCTCATGTATTGCTTTCATTGCCGAAATGGCCAAAACTTGACATTACTGAATTCTTCTTAAAAAGAGCAAGAAAATAAAACTAACTTTGCTGACCTAATTTACCTCTTTTTAACAAATTCTGAGTCCTCGCACTTGAAAGTTCTGTCTGACCGGCCAACAGAACATATAATTAACTTTGACGTAACATAGTGTCCTTTCCTCGACGGGAGCCAAATCTCCCCTATCTGGCCTCTACGTCGATATTTATACTATTCGTTTCCCCTAAGCACTCTCCACACACGAAAGACTAAACTATTAGCAGGGGTAACTATTCAGTTTAGTTTTCTAAAGTGTCCAATTGTATAAAAGTTCTTTTTAATCGGCGCATGCATGTCTGCTTTAAATGTATAATTTTGAAAACTTGCCGTCTTCCGCCATGAAGGCACCTCCAGGTGCAGGAAATGTATGGAGCCAATCACAAACTGCGAAATATGTCATCACTCCAACGTGGTCCTAGGGAGGTCTGGCCACCATCTTGCGTTCACAGTCTTTCGCCGAAATTCATGAAACCAGTTTGCAGCTGATTCAGGAGCCCACTGACGACTCCGCAGGAGATGTTGAAAGCGACCATCGCCTCGTTGCCTGCCAGAATAGGCCGGAATGCACACTGGCCTAATACCAGAGCCATCATCTATGACGAGAACTCTTGCAGGTAAAGAGCCACAGCAACGTCCCGTTAACCAGCTTAGGTGTTTATAGGCGATCTCGAAGGTGTTAAACATCGGGCGACGTAAATATTGCATTTTCTTTCGGTTGTATTCCAATCGAGACCAGTTGACCAACATGAGACATAGTTAGGGCGTTTCAATTTTACTAAATATTTGTATTTATAAGTTACTTGTTTCATGCACTATTCCACATATGATTTGTACAACACAGGATTGCCTAGTGTATTGAAACAAATATTTTTATACTTGAGTGAGTAATTTGCTAAATAAAATTGAATGTGTGTTTTATATGTGATGACTGCAAGGATAGTGAACTAGAAACGCTGAGCAGAGTGATTACACATTACTGTCTAAGAATGGAAGGGGAGAGATTACGAAGAGTAAATACACAAAGAGCTTGGCAGCTCTTGGAACAAGAAAGTGATCTGAAACCAGAAATGAATCGAATGCTGCTCTAGACATGTGGTGTAATCTGCCTAGCAGTGACATCACGCACCTCCCTCGTGTGCCATTACTCGAAACAGACTATATGGCCCACCCGACGCCAGGGCTCTGTACAGCTTAATCCTTACCTGTTTACGACTCATAAGCAATTCATAAACTCCAAAGAACATTTTTTTATTTTCCCGTTTCTCGTCAATCTGAAATAGTGTGACGAAACGTCGAACCAATTCTGTTACGTTTCTATCCCCTGTGATGTAGAGTAGTATTAAAATATAAGTACTATAATTATACTCAGCTTGTAAGAGAATGCCACTAATTGAGTAAACGAGCATAGATTCACGTGTAAAGTAATTTTGAGCCCTACAATAAGCAAAGTGGCAGACAGGTGAAAATCTGAACTTGCGTTCAAGGTGGCCTAGGTTCGAATACTGGTCATTGTTGACTCCTATTCATGTTCTGATTGCCTATGTATACTGGTTTAATTACGACAGTTTTAAAAAGCATTTAAAGCAATGCGTTGGACAAGGTATATAGTAACAGTAACTTTATCATTACAGTTATTGTGTTATTAGAACTTTAGAACGGGATAGTAACTTTAATTGCCGAGTATGTACATATACATACACACACACACACACATATATGTATATATAATCAGGGGACGTTGATTTATATGGCACTAAGCGGTAGTATGCTTTACTGTCGAGTAAAAAATTAAAAACAGTTATTAGAAAAATAAGGTCTTTAAACTAAAAAATTTACAAAAATGGTAAACTGTCATTTTTATAAATTTTCGTACGATGATATCTAGGCCTCTATAATAACCAAATTTTAAAAATTCACGCGTTTTCATTTGAATATAATTTTACTATGCGAAAATCTATGTATGGGAGGTTTACGCATGTTAAAATTACTTACAAATGAAAACTTGACTGGCGGATCGTGTGATAGGGCGAACTTCGCTGCTTATTGGCTGCCCGAGATTTTTTATACCAACCCCGAGGCACTGCATGTCATGGGAACTTCCTTATTGGTTTGTCTGCAGTTTAAATATGCAGCAGCCTTACGGTGATTGACGGTATGCGTTTCTGCCATGTTGCTTGCAGGCGAAGCCATTTTGCTTGCTTGTGTGACTGAGTTCGCCATCCTACCAGCTATTTCACTTCAGTATCCCTAAATATTCCGTATTCTGGGCCTATAGAGTTGATACCCCCTTGTGCAGTGCAACTATACATTCGCATGGCGTCGCATGATGTAACCCGACTATGTGCATGTGCCTTTACGTATGTCTCTCACTCGCACGCCAGCGCGGTGTCCTGTATCATCCAGCACTGCTACTGTTACACAGTGCCAGTAAAGTACAGAGACAAAACATACAACTGTTCAGATTGTGCTAGGCCTAATAGAGTGACACAATATTTTATTTTAAATATTGTAAAATTACGTATGTAGTGTTTGTCATATACATTTATTATTATTTATTTTAAAGTCAACCCCTTCGTATCTTTTTCGTCAACTTTCGCTATCTCTCCGTATACCTTCGCGACTCCTTCGAGAACCTTCGCGACTTACTCGTGACTACTTTAAGGACCCCCTTTATAACTCATTTGATTCCTTCGAAGACTCATGTGACTCCTTTGAATGACTCTTTTGCGAACCTTCGCGAATCATCCGTGACTACTTTGGAGACGCCTTCTTTACTCTTTTACCTGTGGAGACTTCTTTAATACATTCGCGACTCCTTCGACTCCTTAGGAGTCTCCTCTGAAGACTCCTTCGCGAAAGTTTTGCAAACCTTTGCGACTCTTTCGTGAACCTTCACGACTTCTTCGCGAAACTTCACGAACCTTCGCGACACCTTCGCGAAACCTTTGCGAACCATCGCAACTGCTTCGTGAACCTTCGCAACTCCTTCGCGACTTTTTCGCAAATCCTTCGCGACTTCTACCTGAATATTAACTAATCGTTTGCTACTCCATCGCTAACATTTGTGATATCTACGTGAATCTGATTCCAATTCAGGTTACTATCATTCAGGATAGTTTCAAGATGCTGTTCAGGATACATCAAATAAAGATTCATTTCTGTATTCACAAATAGATCTCATGTTTAGACCTAAATATTGAACCTCAATTAGACCTCACACTTAGACCTCAATTGTGTAGTCCAGTTCCAAAACACGTCTTGTCTCAAACTTGTAACAGTATAATAACAGCAGCACAAATATTCATACTGGGCTTAAAGTAAAATACTACATTTTTATACTTTAAAAAATCACTTATACACCTTCACAGTAATTCTTCCTTATAACTTCTCGGTTATCACCATTATTTTTATAGTGTCACTTAGTCTGTTGTTGCATGGAAAGACAGAAGTATGTGTAAGGGGCTCCGGGCACATGGGCTGAAAGCAATGGGTGAGTGGCTGACCTTCAACCCCGATGACGTCATGGTGTGCATCATATATGACGTCACAGCTGCCATCTTGGATGAAGTCACGCTCAAAATTCTCCAAAATTAAGGAAAAATCCAAAATTTCGGAAATTAAAAAAAAACAATGTCTTCTTTTAATTAAAATAAAATCATTATTTCAAGGTCACTCGTAGTTATGTCAAGGTCATCAGAACCCTTCCATTCGGACCCATTTTTCATACTACTTTAATCCTACTCACGTTAAGATTTATATATTTATTACAAGGAAGCTGTGCTTTACTTACTATAGTTAATAATTAAGTATTAAAATATTTATTAGCTTATTAATCCAGACTACAAGACATAAAGGGAGCCGTATGCAATGTAGTTTATTTTATTACCAGACAAGTTCTTAACAATTTTAACAATGTAAATTTACTATTAGTTACAGTACGTAAGTAGTATAATTGACAGATGTTCGTGTGTTTTTCTTCCGCCTACAAAACTTCGACTGCGAAAAGCATAATATATGAACAGTAATTTTATACAGAATACCAGCACCTAACACAGTGTTCGTTACAATGTAATCTAGTACAGGGAAAGAAAACAAAAGTATTAAGCACTGAGCCAACCATACAAGGAAACTCTTTGGACAAGTATATTTACATAACAGTTAGTTAAAACCGGTATGCACATGAAGGCTTGACAGTAAGTTAAATCACGAAACTGATAACCATTCTGTCCCAATTCACACATCTCTAAGCAATACGATTATGTAGTCAGCAATTTTCACGTCATGATTTCAGAATTTTACAGAAGTCTAATACAAATAGGTCTAGTAGTGAGTTCTAAAATGTGAGGTCTAACATTGAGACCTACAATTGAGGTCTAAAATTGATGTTAAATATTGAGGTCTAAACATTATATCTAATTGTGAGTACAGAAATGAACGCTTAACTGAAGTATCCTGAATAGTATCCTGAAAACTATCCTGAATGGTAGTTACCTGAATTGAAACCAGAGTCATGAAGATATCAGAAAGGTTAGCAAAGGAGTTGCAAACAATTCGTTAAGATACTGAAAGATTTCGTGAAAAGTCGCGAAGGATTTGCGAAAGGGTTTGCGAAGGTTTACGAAGGAGTTGAAAGGGTTCGCGAAGAGTTGAGAAGGAGTTGCGAAGGTTCTCTAAGTAGTTGCGAAGGTTCGCGAAGGAGTCGAGAAGGTTTGGATTTACGAAGGTTCGCAAAGGTGTAGCGAAGGAGTCTGCAAAGGAGTCCCCAAAGTAGTAAAAAGAGTCAGGAATGTGTCAAAGAAGTCTCCAAAGGTCAAAGGAGTCACGAAATGTTCTCCAAAGAGTCAGAAGAGTCATGGAGGAGTCTTCAAAGGAGTCACGAAGGATTCGCGAAGTTTCACGGGTTCTTGAAGGAGTCAAGAAGGATTGCGAAGGAGTCGAGAAGTAGTCGCGAAGTTCGTGAAGGAGTCGCGAAGGTTGGTGTAGAAGTTTCGAAGATTCGCGAAGAAGTTGCAAAGTTTCTCAAAGGATTCGCGGAGTCGCAAAGGTATGCGAAGATGTAGCGTAAGACCACGAAGACGCCACGAAGGGGTTGACATTAAAACAAATAATAATAAATGTCTTTGGCAAACCCTACATACATAACATTACCATATTTAAATTTAAAAAAAATCACTGTATTAGGACTAGCACAAAACTGTGCAACTGTTGAAGTTTTGTCTCTGTAATTTCCTGGCACAGTGCAACAGTAGCAGCATCAGATGATTCCTGACACCGCGCAGGTGTGCGCGAGAGAATCATACATAAAGGCATGTTAACAGATTCGGGTAGTATCGTGCGACACCATGCGAAACTCTGTACTCTGAACTTCCCTTGCTGTGGCCAGTTGTTACTAGATACCGCGCAGGTGTGCTAAAATACATTCGTAAGGTCATGTACATGATGTCTGGTGACAATGCACTACGTAGCTTTTCTCTGACTTTGACAAGGTCAGAAGTCTGCATCACACTCTTGTTTGCGCGCTTAAAGTTTCCTGCATTAAAAGATATCATTCAACAGTCATACTTTTCCCAAGATCCTGTACCATTCACTCGTATGATAATGTTAGTTTTTAAATCTTATTTTTACATAACTTTTCAGGGACATTGGAAACAATAATTAATATCGATTGATTTGACAATTATCTAGTTTCATTACAGCGAAATGGGTGCTCGCAGTGCCAACAAGACCTCTGTACACTCTTCCTACAGGAAAGGAGGTGGTAGTCCTTTAAGCACTCAAGAGTAAGAAGAATATCATATTAAGATTTTTGTAAAGGCCGGGTTGACTTACTGTCACGAAAGTAATACTGCGTTGCTATTAGTCAAGTTTCTATTGATCTATGACCGTGTGTGCGAAAGTTGTGAGACGATGGTATTTTATCGTTCCTCTACATGAGGATAGCATAGAAGTTTACTTCTACAGATGTTAACTTTTAAGTGAAAAATTAGTATAGTATTAACAAATACAGTAGTTGCATATTGTGCAGAATTGTTTTAGTTATAGTCATCAATTAAAAGTAAACAAAATTAAAAACACGACAGAATAATACCGAAGCGTTTTATCACTTTTGCAAAACATAAAAATTTACCCTCCTCAATACTACAAAGTCTTTCTCTCGTTCAACATGTTACTACATAAGCCATGTGCTAAAGAGAGGGAAGTGGAGCTGGACAGGTTATGACACTTGCGCCAGTAATAGTGTGGCAGGAGGAAGGGAAGAAGGCACTTTAAAAACTGCATGACTATTCAATACTAAAGTCACTTTCTTGCTATCTGTGTTAGGCATCGTGTGCTGTCCACAATGTATGAGAGTAGAGCAAGTATGTATAAAAATTATTAAAATGATTGAATTTATATGAAATCTATGCAAATGATAGGATTTACATTCGATGGTGAACTATGGGAAATAACTTGAGAGTAATATAATTTAAAAAAATGAATTCAATTAAAAATGAATGTTTAGTTTTTTGGTAACTGATATAGGCTACTTGTTCGGAAATCGATCGGGTAAACCTCTTTTTTGATGCGGGACAATCGGGCCTACAGGAAAATAACCCTTGTCTATTATAAACCACTAAACATTAATTTTAATAAAATGTATTTTTGAAAATGTATTGTTTTATTGGAAATCGATTGAGTGTTGCTAATACGTCTATGTACATAAGGAGATATTATTAGTTTCGAATAACTGACATTTCTAAAAAAAATAAAAATTTTCATCTTTAAATTAAATTTTATTAATTGTGTTAATTGATTTTAATTGACTGATTGTTAGTGACGTAGAAATAAATGCGTAATCTGCCCGCTTTGAGAAGACAACAGCTTCATATGATTTTTTTTTTTGGAGAAACAAGGGAAAATGGTAATATTCAAAGGATAAAAGGGAATTTATTCTGGATACTAGGGAAATTTTGTGAGAATTTTAGGACATTTTGGGGGATTTTAGGACAATATGAGGGTTAAAGAACTAGGTTAAAGGTGAAGGCCACGGTGCCACGTAACCACAGCCTCCAGCTTGCCCCCGGAACCCCATTTTCTTACTACTAAATAATGATCAGAATTTACGAGTTTATTGGAAATTATATGTCTCAGGTGTGTATATATGTATGTACAATCTTCTGTTTTTTGTGATTATTGATAGTCTAGGGGTAATTGTGCGGTCGACAAACTGAAGAGCGAAACTTGAAGTCCATGTGCATCTGTATAATTTTTTTAATCTTTACACGTAAAAAATATTTGAATAAAAGTTGCTGTACAAATAATTTTATTTTCATGATTGGAACAAACAAAATAATTTTAACCTTGTATACTTTAATGGTTGCTCAAACACATGACGTAAGCTTAAGTTTGCATTAACAATGTCTGTATAGCGTCATCAACCACGTAATATGTTTAAAACATCAAAAATATTTCAAACAAATCATTTGGTTGATAAAAAATTATACATTTGGTTGCATGTAACCATGTATGTAACTTTTAGTCGTTTCAAACAAAGTTTGTTTGATTTTACGATTTTTTCTCATTGTACGTGTTAGAGTTTATTGTGTGGAATTATTGTCGGATTTTTCTGTGTCACTAATATGTTTACGCGTTTTAAACTATATTGCAAATGCGAATATTTGTAGGCTAATTACCGTAAGAATTCACTTTATAAGTTTCTGCAATCATTTTACCACCAACTTTACTAAACCCAAGCACACTAAAATATTGACTTCTGCCGCATGATTTAAAGTGTTCTGCACGCATGAATTCTAGAAGCGCAAGACCATATAAGATATCCAAGCACAAACATAGAGTATTTCTTGGTACCTATGCGCAAGGCACTGAAGTAATGGCTGCAATAAATTATGACTTTGTATTTTGACACTTTTTTGTTGCATGTGTGTGTCTGTATACACACACACACACACACATATATATATATATATATATATATATATATATATATATATATATATATATATATATTGTATGAGACATAGTTTTCCATACTACGGGAAAATACGGTTTTAAACGTTCATATTTAACTGGTAATAACGCCATTAATATTGAGTATAGGTGAGCAGTGCACAACATGTTTTCGTCTTCTTTTGTTGCATACTAAAACCTGTGTAAATATCGGAAGGTATTTTCGGGATATCTTGTACACTATACACACACACGTCATGCTGCAGGCCAAAACTTTAATAATTAATTTATCTTAAATTTTGTGGTAAAAATACACTATTCAGCATTTTCCCTTTTCAGTATTTAATCGTATCAAAATAAATAAAGACGTAAACTACCATCACGCGTGGAAATATTATTGTTTACTATTGATTAGCAGACATAATAAAAGTTTGGACAGCTTAAGTTTTTTTTCTGCTAAAATTACTATCGCTGTTTCTTTCGTCGTTAAGGAAAAAATATGTTACATGGTTTTCAAAAATTAATTTAACTAAAAAATTAATTCCTTTAAAAGTAAAAAATAATTACAACTATACTCACTATGGTTACGACTTTAATATGTGCTTACACGTAAACTATGATATCAATTTTAAGTGAAATCGCATTCCGCTTAATGTAAAAAATTAGTAGTATTTGGCCAATATACATAATTAGATTTTTTATTTCCAATATCTTTAAGGTCTCTGTCTACCCGGCTTGTAGCAACGATTTTGATATGCAGAATAAATGTTTAAAACTATTTCTCAATGGAGCAATATTAAAGCTATCTCTTTCAAACTGATGGAAAGCGAAGTAAAATTCTTTAAGTTATACTACAGCATTAAAATATTTGTACATGTATAAAAACATATATATGTATTATTATATATAACGTATCTATATATAAAATTCCCCCGGCATGCGTTTTTTACTAAATATTTTGGGTGCCCCGTTCTTTCTCTATACACCGTTTTGTGCCTCCTAAAAATAAATATATATAGTGTGGGAAAGAGAGAAAGAGAGACAGAGATATTTTTTCAGGTGCACGCACAATAATCCATGAAAATTTTTTGTCTAGAATTATGTTTATTCCGTTTTGACCCTCTAACTCGTTTTGCCCCCTCCCCCTTTTGATTTAACAGAAATATTCGCGGACGCACGCACAAAAACAGTCCATTTTCATCGCTAGATTTTGGGTACCCCGTTCTGATCGTCTGCCCCATTTTTTCTCCTCCCCTCCCACATTTTTGTGTGAAATAAGATTTGTGTGTGCACGAACAATAACTCACATAAAATTCATCACAATCTGATGGACAAAATAATTATTGAACTAAAAAATGTGCAAAGTTACTGAATGTTCAATGTTCTTCCATAAATTTCACGCAGAATACATTTTGTTTGAAAGAGAAATATTTTGAAAAGATCAATTTAGAAGAAATCTTTTTTTAGCGATCATGCGTCTTATTTAAATTACATATCTCCAGTCTCAGAAGGAACAAATATTAATAGTTCAGATAACTTACATAATTATTTAATTTTTAGAGTACCTATTTGTTCAGTATTTGTGATTACACTTTCATGGGAATAAACATAATTTTTCTAGTATAACAGCATGTCAAAACCAGATTTGCACGCTCCGAAAACTTACAAATAAAGGAAACCAACCTATTTTCTAAAATTAAATAACTCTCACTGAAGCAAGAATCTATATGCTTCTTTAAGAAATATGTAACACACTCAACTTTATTTATTTGTACATTATTTGCAGCTTTATATGTTTATCGATTTAAAAAAAGCACACAAGTATTTCAATACAATACTTTAGATAGCCAGTAACATAGAATGTCTAACATAATTGTTTACTTTTAGGATGTTAGCTGGTTTTCTATATTTGTACGTTCCAGTAGAAAACAAACTGTGAATTTAAAATACTGCTATTCAGTAAGCAAAAATTGTTCCCGCGTAAAAAATGTATGTACGATTGATGTCTACAAACCAAGTACTATCTCATGAAAATGTAAAACAATAAAGGTTTTATTTATAGGATCACGCTTACAAGTTGTGTCAAGAAATAAAAGGGTATGTGGAGGAAGATGCGAGCCGGTGCGCGGCCGGCCAAGCTAACCAGCTCAGCTCCCACACAGGCCAGGTTCTGGTGTTGTGGTGCATGCCGGACACCGTTAGGCCAGCGGGGCCACTGGCAGGCAAGTTCAGCAAACACTACTGGTACCTAACGGGGCCGCCAGGTGAAACACGTGCGTGCATTTTATGTACAGCTTTAGTTAGAGTGGTTGTTTTTCAGCTAAATAATTTGCGCGATGCTTGAAGCTACATGGAATAGAAAAAGGAAACGTATCCTAGCAGCCATCATAAAGAATGCTAGTTACTTTTTGAAAATGCTAATACTTTTGTTATTTCGCATGTAATTGAAGTTATGACAACAATGCTTTCCGTGAAAATTATTCTCTTTTCTTTGTATTGTGAATGTGACACACATAAAACACGGTCCTATGCTTCTATGTATTATTTTAAGAATGTAATTCACATTGATTTAATGAGAATCGAATTTTAACATTACTTTCAAATTTATATTGCCGATATAAAGAAAAATAATTTATTCGCCTTGAAATCTGAAAGTATAAAGTGGCTATAAAATTACTGTAGTGTCAAAACTTTAGTACATTTTAACATAAATTTACAATTTAATTGAACAACTGCGTTTTAATCATTGCTTAAGTATGTCCAGTTCTGAACTAATATATCACTACATTTAATACTGATAAATAAACATTAAAAAGTTGGTATAAAGAGGTGCGTTTTGGAGTATTACAAAAATATTCACTATTGTCGTTAAGGACAGAAGTACTGTGAGAATTTCACAGTAATACCATGAATTGTTATTTCTTTGTGAAATTTTTTTGAGTAAAATATAAGTTACTTGCCTTTCTGGCAACCTTATGCATAAACATAAAATTAACTCTTTCAATCCGTAAAAATTTAGTTGATGTATCCTTTGTTATGTTCTTAAAAGGAATATTGAGAGATTCATGAGTGTGTACAGTGGGTTTTATAAAGACTATTATGTATGTATGAAAATATTAATATTTTTATTTCCAAACTAAGAGCGATAATTTAAGTAGGACCTGTTACGGCACGGAAAACAAACACATTCAGTACTATCTATATTGAGTCCTACCTCAAATCTTTACTCACCAACTGGGGGAAATTAAACAAGCCTTAGTAAATAAAACTGGGCTTAGCTTTAAAACACTAATTTCGGGAAGGTCCCTCTCCCCTTGCTGTGATATACACAGTATAATATGTGGTGCCGTAACAATCCACCTGTACGATGTGATCTTTGAAATAATTGTGCAATGGGAGTGTATGACTGATTTTAGTTGCTTGAACATACTCAAATACGATATAGATGACTGTCAAAGAAAACTAAAGATAATGGAAAGCATAAATAAGCAGAGTATGCTTTAGTCACTAGAAAGCATACACAACATAAAATTCTATAAATTGAATCGGGTCAAGTAAAAGCAAGGACCAACAGATATGAAAATAAAAATAAAAAATGTTATAAAATAAAAAATTAAAAAGGAAAACTTAAGACAGCACCAAGGCACACAAACAAGGTTCAAGGTCTGCTTTGCCAAAGGGAAAAACAGAAAAAAATGTTTGACCCACAAAAAAAAAAAAAAAATACGACACACCAGTGAGGCGAAAAAAAACACTAATATATCAGACACGAACAGAAAACAACATGCGACACAATGATGGGACGAAACAAAAACGCAGTAGATATAAGACACGAACAGAAAAACAACAAAGGACACAGCGATGAGACGAAACAAAACACAATAGTTTTCTAGACAGACAGTAGAATTACGTTTCGGGAACTGAAATCTGTTCCCGTTATCAGGTTGCTACATACCAGGTTCAGGAACACGAGTGCGACTGATGAGGTTCTTTTATGCTTGAATTCCCGAGGAAAGTCCAGTATTGGGTTCCCAGAACGATCTTTTGCAAGTTTTCTGTGGAGTACCTGACCCGAGGGGCCTTTTTCTCGTGCTTAGGGGAATTTCAATAGCTAAAATTACTTGATTTTATTTTGTTAACGGCTTTTCACCTGCATTGATTTTTAAAATTTCCTACTTTAAGTTGGGGAGAAAGGAGGGTTGCGTGGTCATCTTTTTGTGTCGGTTTCGAGTTATGTACTCACTCCAAGGTGATCCCGCATAGTTATACATAGAATACCAGATTATACATTTATAAGTTGCCTTAAATACAGGGTGGGGCAACATAACTTCGTTTTTCAAATGTGCGCCATTCAGGCCGATGAATTGTACTTAGGGGATGTTTGATTGCAACAAGACGGAGCAACGGCCCACATTTCAAGGGCATCAATTGTTGCTTAAAGGGAACACTCCTCGCAGCATCTCATCTCAATCAGGGGCGATTTAGAGTGGTCAGCCCGCTCCCCTGATTTGGCTCCATGTGATTTTTTGTGGGGTTATTTGAAATCTGCTTTTACGCCATTCGTCCAAGGACCCTACACGTTCTGAAGACCAACATCCGGGCTGAAATTTCCAACATACCCACTGTTACGCTGGTAAGTCATGAGAAACGCCAGAAATCGGCTTACTCAGTGTACGGACAATGGTGAACGTCACCTACATGATTTGATTTTCAAAACTATGTAAAACGAAACTTTAGATATGTAACTGCGTTATGCAAATTAAAATGGAAACTTTCTTATTCATATAATTGGTTTTATTGCCGTGTTAAAAAAAGGAAGTTATGTTGCCTCACCCTGTATAGATTAGGCTAGAATTAAATATTTCAACATATGAGATGAATGGCATACAAGAGCATATTGAGAGTAACCCTGTCCTAGTTAATGTGTTAGTTAATATGTATGTTGGTCTTTTTAAGCGCTAGTCCTACCCCCACCTAGGTAAGAATGCGCCTAGATGGGGCGTCCCTGCTGGCTTCTAAAGTGGCTTCGTGTGCCTACTGTGTGCAGTCACACAAATTGTCATATTACCCCTAATAGCAATTGTGTTTTTTGTTTCCCAGACGTCTTTTTTCTCGTAAAGGCATCTATACCGCAATTGAGTATGTCCAAGAAACTAAATCCAGTCCTGTACGAAAATTGTCTTCAGTTCTCTGATTCTGACACGGCACAGTACTCAACTGGCAGAAGTTATCGCCTTGATGTGATGCGGACTACAACTTCCTTGTGCGTTGCACCAGTCTCCTTTACATCTGTTCGGTCAAGTTTTGAACATTTCTGAGCTTATAAGCATAAAATAGGTATTTGTGCAACTGCGTGTTTTCGGTATTGCAATTGTCCGTGAATCGAGATTTAAAAAGTTAGTGCGCAAAGAGCAAGACTTGTAGTGGTGGTGCACAGTACAAAACACAAAAGGTTTACAAAGTTGAAATAAATCGTGGTATTGTAAAGTAGATCCCTAACCCTGGTAGCAAATACAATCATTTTTCAGCTGTCCATCTGTTGGCAGAAGCGGCCAACGTTCGCTAGTATGAACGTCTACTATTGTTGGAATGGTTGTTAACTAGGCCATGTCAGTAAATATGTGTGTAGTTATAATGAAATAATTTTAATGTGGGCAATTTAGTTTTAAAAATACTGACATATTCTAGTATACGGTCCACAAGCGGACTTAGCAAACTAACCCACAAGCATCTGAGTATAATAAGGATGATTGTGGTACCCTTGTGGTTAGTGTGTGGGTGATTCATTTATGCATCATGTATGCCACATGTGACCACGGGTGCACTCCGAATGTTTACTGCCTATGGGCTGCTTATCACGATCAAATTTGCACAAGTGGGCCAGTTGATGTTTGCTATTTGGGAATATTTTTTTTTCGTAGATAATAGTGAAATCCGCCTGGATGAAGACGTCGCCAACGCCTTAGTTGCAAGGGATAGTGATACAAACAACATCTGTACTTCAGTCAATTGTCCTTCCTTTGATAGTGATGAAATACGATTAATTAGTGCCATTAAAATTGTTTCCTTGCTATCAGAAACATTTTTGGGCTCAAGGACAGCGAATTCCCAACTTTTAAGTAATAATTTACTGAACCGTGTCAGCAGTCATCGACATATCCATGCTATAGCTATCTGTATGAAATCAACGAAGCCAGACGTATTTATCTGTCTTACCAAGCTGGTTTTTGACCTAAGTAGATATGCAACCCAGTAGGAAACTATTTCAGAGACTTTCTTGTAGTACATATCGGCGCGAAAGCAAAGGCAATTTTCTAGGGAAACAAGAGTTTCTAGTATTTACCCATCCACAGAAGAAACTTTAAGCAAACATAACAAATGCTTCAGGATCTGGACTTCTAGGATAACATCAATACCTTTGTTCCAAGTAATTCTACAAAAAAGTGTTCCAGAAAACGCAAGGTCTTATTAGACTATAAGTAAGGTTTATTCTTACATAGATAAAGTAATATATTTTCTTAACACAGTCCTTACTATTAAATTATACTTTTTGAGTGTATTATTCGAATATTTTCATAATATTTAGAGTTAGGTTCGACGTTTTTTTTTAACGTTGCGATTTATTAACTATTTAACTCCACACACACACACAGACACCTATACGGGTTTATAGTATGATTCGAGGACTTCATCATTTAACGAATAATCTGAGGACCTCTTTCTAAAAGCTTGAGTAATATTGTTTTTAGTTAACTAATATTTTCCTCCAACTATTTTATAGAACAGAATACAGTTTATCATATTGATTTTTTAATTAAAGAAGTTTTATTTTTGATGTAATTTTGCAATTATAATCTGAGGACGTTATGTAATGCAATACAATGCGAGGACCATACAAAATGAGGACCTAACCGTTAAAATTCTCCCGCCAGTTTCAACAGTCGTTAGCATGTAACACACACACACACACGAAGTGAGGACATTGTACAATATCCACCGTAGTTGGACATAGGACATTAACAATCGTAGTTTTTGTGTACTTATTTGAGATTTTAGTTGCATCCATTGTAATCTACTTTCATAATATAACGCGCTACTACGTTTATATTATGACTTAGTCAACTAGCGCGAAGATACGGTTAACAGAATTATCAGAATACTTTACTGCTATATTCCCGGCGAAGTCGGCCCCAGGATTTTTGCTTGTGGGAATCGTGCCGGATGATGCTGCTGATCGACGGGTTTTCTCGGGGACCTCCTGTTTCCCCTACCTAATCATTCCGGCGCTGCTCCACATTCACATCGTATCACCCCCTCCAGCGCTCAAGACCTCGATGTTAAGCGCTGACCAAAATATCTTCACTTCACTGCTATATGCCGTTCACGATAAAATGAGCAGTGCATAAAGTTATTTTAAACCGTTTTGTAGCCATCTTTACTATTTTTAATGCAAAAACTTCCACATGACTAAAAACAAGCATACTAAACGTTTCAACACGCTCAAAAGTTAACATCTTTTGGAGCAATAAAACATGTTTTTAATTAATTACAAGTTGTGCCGAGTGCTGAGTTTATAGGGAATGGCCTATGTACCTGTATTCCGAAGGTATATGCAATTTTTTTTCTTTTTAAATAGTTAGAATACTTGATTTTCTTAGATATGTTCTGGGAACTAAAATTATTACTATTTTCTGGGTTTATCACAATTAATGTAATTCACACATTTCAGTATAATTTTTACTGCGATTTGAGGAAGTTGTTTTTATAGTCGCGCAACGAGGACACCACACTTCAGCACTGTTTGCACTGTAATTCGAGGAAGTTACTATTTTCATATCAACCTGAAGACTCACACTACAGTATGATTTGCTGTATAATTCAAGGATGTTGCATTTCAGTGCTTTTAAAACAATAATTCGATGATGTTATTGTTGTCGTGTCAACCTGAGGACCCCACACTACAGTACGATTTGCTCTATATTTCGAGGACGCTGCATTTCAGTACTTTTTACACTATAATTCGAGGACGCTATTATTGTCATGTCAATCTGAGCCTCACATTACAGTATGATTTGCTCTATAATTCGAGGACGCTGCATTTCAGTAGTTTTTACTCTATAATTTTATGGCCATTATTACTGTGGTAGCATTATGAGGACTGTACATTTTAATTTTCATTACAAATCTAGGACTTCGCTGTATAAGTCGCATCCTGAAGACCCAGCATTTAAGTCTCATTTTCACTATAATGCAAGGACATCATCATTCAATGTGCTCTTATAGCAGCTAGTACTTCGTTTGGATTGTATTTTAATTCGAGAACATTATTTTTTTATTTGAAATGATTACATATAAATGTAATATAGGCACATAGAGTAACGTATATATTGCAGTTTCGTTTTGGTTCCGAGGATTCCGATCATCTTTAAAGGGTGCCAAAGCTTGTAGCATTATATAATTTTTTTAGAACATTCTGTGTGTATACGACACAAATAAAAACTTCGGCAAAAGGCTCAATAATTTTTCAGGGACGGGGAAAGTAAAATGGTCACGAAAGGAATAAAGTAACTTAGTAACCTTTCGCTACATCTACACTTAATTTTCTTAATAAGTTTGTGTTAAATACATAAGGAGAGTGCCAGAAGACCAGGGATGAGACTCTTAATGCATACTTACAACTGGATGTATTTAGGTCTCTACTTGCGCGAGAGTGGAAAAACATGGAATAAGACTCTGCAATGGAGATGTTCTGTGATGAGAAGAGTTGGTGAAACGGACAATTTCTGAACAAACCCGCCGACCAGCGACATCGTTCGTATCGATTTCCACATACCATAATCCGGGGGCTAGTCTCACTGTGGGGATCAAACCCAGAACGTATTATTGAGATGCAGGTGTTCTGATCACTCGATAGCCACGGTTCCATAACTATTTGTGTTATTTTGCAATACGGCAATATATTTTACATACACAACGAAAGGAATATAAAAGGTTACAAATGTTAGTGCAAAGGTCAAAATCTGTAAAAAAAAATAAAAAGATATAAACCTGCCGGGGTTTAAACCTCTTCACGTGTGACTACAGGCAATTGTTACTGTGACTGCTCCACAGCACACTTATAATAAAACGTTACGGTTGTATCTATATATACAAAAAGTTGACAGCAATTTTGTAAATACTTTACAAACTTTAGACTATGTTTCGTGATGTTTGCTAATGTGCTTCAAAAAGGAAAAATTTCGTTAAATATTTTACACATTATTTAGATATTGGCAATGATATTTTTTTAACCATGAGACGTGTATAATTAGAAAACTTTCAATATTAGGTTGACATTAGAATCAAAATTGTAGAAAAATACCTTTCATGTACAAACACTACAGATAAAAATACCCTGTGAGATATATGTTTCGCTTCCGTCACTTGCAAACAATGCTTATATTTGATTTTTCAATAACGTTACCCTTCTCATTGTTTGGAAATGTGACATTGCTGATGTTAAAAATAACTGTACTCACTGATCCCACACATGCGAGGTTCAAACTGTAAACGTAAAATATTACGCATAAATATATCATTATGAAGTACTGTATTGGAATGAGAAAAATACATATTTATTTGAGTACCCAGAAAATTTTAAAATGTCATGTGCCGGCATCTATCGTTGTGCGCCTAAAAATCAAGCCTTTAGACAGAGGGTATGCAAACTGCTGTGAAAACACAGCTTTACAACTTAACAGACCTGTATTCAGGAATTTCACCCTAAACAACCAATTATAACATCATTGGTATGAAAAACAATAAAAACAAAACTATACAAAGTGTTATTCGCCGAAAAGGACTATTCATGTACAACCTAATAAATAGTTTGTAAAATTTCGACACCTACATATTGGAGTGTTAAGGAAGTAGGTATGGAAAGATTGGTTCCTAGACATCCATGGTAGCACTCGTAAAAGTTTTCATAAAAAAGTCAAATGTATACTGAAGTTAACAGACTTGCATTGTAACAATTGTAAAAGTTTGAATATTTACAAGGCAGAAGTATGGTAATTGTCTTATACCGCGTTTATGTTAATAACTTATTTAACATTTTATGAAGTTTTTACAGTGAACATTTGTAAATTTGGAGCTTATTAGGTTCTTTTAATAATTATATTTTAGTGTTGTATTTTATGTAATGCAAATTGGTCATTAAAATTAAAAGCGAAATAATTTTTTTTTCTACAAGTATATTCTAGAAACACCTCTGATTGACTTGAATGTTGATTAATAACACAATAATAGTTATTGTTCAGATTGATTCTTTCAAGATATGTAAGTAATTTAACTGTTGCGTTTTAAAAACACATTATAAGGATAGGTACATCTATGCACAATCTGCAAACGCAGAGAAGACGCTGCAGTTTATCTCGCGTAATGATAGGACAAATGTTTTTGTTAGAAGTAACACTCTAGACGGGAAGGAATAGGATTGTAGATACGTAATGTGAGAAAAGTGGACACAGTGTCCCACAAGCCGCTTGTTAGGTGGGTCTTATGCGCAGTCGTATCAGACAGCAAGTCGAGTAGTGTACTGCCGAATGGTTTACTGGAAATATCAAATTCTGCTTATGGCTTAACTTCTTCATGCTAATTGTACAGATATTCATATTAAATAATTTTTGACCGCTGAGTTTATTCCAGAATACATTTATTATAATTGATGTTAACAACTATACATTTCACTTGCAGTGTAAAGTTCGTTAATTAACATGTGATTAATTTTACTATGAGGCTCAGCTCAAGGTTCGTAAAAATAAAGTATAAACACTATTCTGAAATTCAACAAAGTATAGTTTGCATTCATGCATTCATATAAATGCATGTGTATTGTCGATGAAATATCTACCGTTATACATATATTTTATTCATCCATATTCTATTTGATTCGAAACCAATTAATAATGTTCGCTTAACATTTACAGTTTTTATAGCTTTTTTATCACTATCATTGTTTAATGAGTGTATCTTGTAAAAATAAACAATAGTGTAACGACGTGTAAGTGTATATATATATATGTATGTATGTATATATGTATATATAAACGTATGAGGTATAAGGAAATACTTGGGACAAATATTTAGCCTCAATTTTCTGTCGATGGAAGACATATTTTGCAAAACTAAAGTACTTAGTCTATTTTTATTACCATTGAAAACGAGCAAGGTTTATCTATAATACGGTAAAAATAAGTATGTTTTAATGTTCCTTTATAATAAGCGAAATTTTATGTGAAAGTGTTTTCAGTTGATATCTTTACTTATATTGATAGAATAAATCGGTCAATTATCTACAAAGAAATAAAATAAAAGTGAAAATTATAACTATGCGTAACAGTAAGTAGCATATAAGTAACTTATTTGTTTTGCGAAATCTTGTTTAGTGCTAGACGTTTCAGATAAGTGAAACAAGTATTTATCTGTATATTTTGACTTTTGAACCACCTAATATTTTAACGTTAGGTTATGCACAATTCTGTATATATAATTGCGTGCATACACAGATGCATTTGACGTATTTATTCTTTACACAGATAAAAAAAGTTCAAAATTAAAGACCATGAAACTTTAAGGCCTTTGACATATACTTACGCGATTGAAAATAAGATTGTCTGTTTCCCAAAACTCCTGTATGCCAACAGCATACGTGTTAAAACGATATTCTCTAGTTTTATTTAAAGCTGTTGTGTTAATGTACACTCAGTAGAGTGTTTCGTTAGCAAAAAAAACGTTGCATACGTATTGTATTTATTGTTTATTTAATTTTAATATGTGAAGTACTGCATCAGGAGTTTCACAATAAGTAATGTCACGTTTGATTACTATAAGTGAATTATTACTCAAATTACGCTCAAAATCGAAACAATTACTACCAGTATGCTACGGTAATGAAGTTGTAACAGTAAAGCGTACAAGTCCTCTTCGTGCGTTTCAAATTTAAATTGCCAAAGTACGATAGAATTAGTTGCAGTTATCGACTACTAATACTGATTAGTTGTGCCGTCTGTAGTGACCTGGATGTTGTGCAGTTACCGGTTTCCAGAGATAACCATTACTGGGTGCTCATAATCCAGCGGATGGGAACAATTGATGAACAATACACTGCTCTATTTTCGTTGAATCGTGGGAAACAAATGTCATAACAATACAAATGAATAAAACAATGCTATGACGAACTTATATCGTAAACTGACACATTTTTAACAACGCCAGTCTTAAGGGCGCCGTCTACTAGAATCGTGAAGAGGCGCGCAGACCTTTAACAATCCTGATTTCATTCGAAAACCATTCAACATGTTGTCACGCGGTTAGGCTACGAAAAGCATTTAAGGATCATAGTACAGGTCTATAATATTGCCCATAACTGTTATCGTTCCTAACAAGTATTTTTTTGAGAGTGAAAGTGACCGAATCGGGACTTTTGACGCTGATTTTTATGCAAGAGTAATCATGTTCACGATATTCTGAATATTATAGACCTGTAGAGCGACTCTTTCTCTTTCGTCGCGTAAGATAAAATGATAGTGTCTTCCCTTAAAGTCTTGATGTCCACGAGGGATTACTAAAGCATTGTTCGGTGTTAGAACACGCCCGTAAGGTGCTGCCGCCATTCTTCCTCTTCCACTTTGAACCTTTCTCCCTCGCAAGGCTCGTGTTAGGAAGGAAGGTTCAAAATGGAAGTGATAGTACGCCGTGCGTGGTGCCAGTATCGTTGCTGATGCGGCCGCCACACTGCTAACATAATCTGCGGGAGATAAGCGCGCGTGGATATCGTACGTATTGGATTTCCAGCGCCGTCGCCCACCTTCTTACACATTGTTGCCGACTAATAGGTCTACAACTCGTTTTCTAAAGAAACTGATAAAGCTTCCAGTGACGATCTCGCATATTTGGCTTGCAGAAAACTCAATATCAGACTGGACTCAGTGAAGCAAGTTCAAATTCTTTGGTAAAATTATTAAGTATGTAGTGTTCTTATTTCATAGTCAATATCTAGTTACATTTATTTGTTTACAAATCATGTTTATTAAATTCCAGATAATATTTTCAAAGTTATTGGCGAAATTCCATATGTTTGCAAGTTTAAGGCGCTCATTACCTGTAAGGTAAAATTCAGAGTTAAAATTCGACATGCGCACACCGCAGATTTAAAGACATGTATTTATAACTATCAGATATTTTGATAAATCAAACAGTAGTAGATGCCTCTAAAGGACCTAAGGCAAAGGTTAGATTGTAGATGGACAGCAAATACGTGTGGGTGTGAACAAATAAAACGTCGGCATTCATGTGTAAGTTCTATTTCCCATATTTTTGGCTGTTGACTAACACGGCCATTTAAATCATGACGTATTTTAAGTAATACATATAAACATTGCAAAATGTTTTGTTTTAAAATCCCCTGAATAGGAACAGATGAGTGTAAAAACAATTTAATTTTGAAAACATATAATGTAAAACCGTTTCACAAAAAAAATTATTTTTGCACGGTACGCTATTTCCAGCTCATATTAGGTTATTTATAGCATACTATTGATTTAGCAAGAGATTTGAGATAATTTCATACAATAATTTGACGAAACACGCATCGAGTTTAATGGCTGCTAAATAACAAAAAAGGAATTCAGTTCTACTGAAAGAAATACGTATTTGCTTCGAAATATGTGTAAGTAGATTTAACGGACTAACACTCGATTATTATAGTGAGAGTTTTTACATAAATGAGTCAGTATTATGGACAGAGACAGTCCTCTTCCCTTCCAGGACGTATGTTTTCATATCATGCAGAATCATATACATATGTCTATGTAATTGGAAAATACAATGTAAAATTGCGGAGCATAATATAGCGTCATGTATATTTTGAAATAAATATTTAAATTTCGGTATTTGGGATATTTATATATTACCTAAGGTGTTATCCTTTCTTACTGAGTGTGAATGTCCACCTACGATACATACATCACATGAAATAATTTTTATGTATACAATTTAAAAATGTGAATTAAAATGTGTATTCTTATCAATATTAAAACCATAGTTGTTATTTTACATTATAGTTATCCAATAACTCAGTTTTCTACGTTTAGTAAACAATAACCGACAGGAGATACTACTTTTACCTTGTATTAAATATATTTGGTTACAAATTTTACTGCAGTGCAACCATTATGCGATATATTAAAATATCATATGTTTGCATTCTTATGGCTACAAAACTCATTACTGTCGTAACCTAGTGTTTAAAACAATGCATGAACATCCCAATGGAACATAGGCTTAAACCCGATATAAATACTAATGATTTTATGTTTTCTTTTAGGACAAAAGTTGTTATTTAAACCAAGTATCATTAAAACAAAAAATTGGGCAGTCCTAAAAAACCGATTACGTTCTAGGGTATTAATTATAGGGTCCATTGTACGATTAGATTCAATTACTTCAGTGAAGCGCTTTGGCATAGTCTACTAGGCATCTAAAGTTGCCCTCACACCTAGAAAGTTCCTCCCAAACTTTAATAATTACGTTCTAAAGTGCGTCTTGTGAGTTTGGTGGCGGGACTGACCACATTCTTGTCACTGTGCGTTTCAACATTGCCCAAACATCATCGATTGGTTAGAAATTTGATCTAGGTGAGCAATAAAGAAAGTCGATATCTGGATGGCTTGAAAACAATTTCTGTATATGTAGAATTGTGTAATTGAGAGAAATATCTTCTTAAAACTGGACCACTCCGCAGCATTACGTATTCAGACACTTGGAACCATCATATCATTCATTATATATATATATATATATATATATATATATATATATATATGTGTGTGTGTGTGTGTGTGTGTGTGTGTGTGCGCGCGCGTGCTATAAAGGTCACTGTTAAGCCGTTCTATGATTCGATTGACTAACCATTCTCTGTATAAAGACATCAAGCTCTGTCATGCAACAGGAAGACTTCCAAAGCGAAGACTAGTTGACATATAACGTGCATCATGTCACTTTTCCTTAGGCCTGGATACTAATACAGACCCGTTATTAGCCGATGTGTATTATTGTACGCTGCCGAAGATACCCGAAGTGAGACTTAGATTTCTGGCCTGTAGAGAGGCAACATTTTATGATTTGCCAACTGTACTTATACTGTAATTAATTTAATTGTATTTAGTTATTTGGTTTTTGCGGCTAACATGTCGGTGTAACAAGCATATTTTGACTTCTATGGGCTGTTTCAGGAAAACTAAGGCAGATATAATAATATTTATAAGAGAAAAATTTACTCTGAGGAACGTCTACAAAACAAACTTTGTTTCGTGAAAATATAAAATTGTTTTCTCATACTTGAACGACCTTAAAGTAAATTAGAAGGGAACTTATATTGATAAAATTTTATAGAATTTATTAGTTTTCCAATACAACTAGAGAAACCAACTCTTAAAATAAAAGTTGCAACTTTTATTCTGTAGTAATAGTTTATCTCAACATGTGATACTTTTCATTGTACTGTGCAAACACATTGTTTAATTAGCCACTGTTATATGAACATTTTTTATAAACTCAGATTGAAACAAAAATTTACCTTTTTTTTTTTTATTTTGAAAGTTATAATTTTTTATTTACAATATATCGTATTTCAGGAGATGGTGACAGCAGTATAATGAATAAGTTGTTGAAAGCTCAGATATATGGTCCAAACGTTACTATCACTAAAATTGAGTGTTTAGTAATCACATACTGCGAAATTATCTTCGAAGGATTCGCGGTATCGCACAAAAGACAAAAAATTAAAATGGTCCCGTTTCTCCTGTTCTGCGAAAGGCAGTATCTGACAGACAACTTCGTCTTCGATCGGCAGTGACTGGCGCTATCCATCACAGGCATGCTCAAAATGATTTACCAACCGACAAAAAAATAGAAGAACTGAAACGTGATATTAATAATGGACCATACCACGTATTTGGTGAGCATACAAGATGCGAGTCAAGAGGTTATTTCTGCAGTGGTTCTAAGGAGAAAGAAGAAAACCTTGTACCATCTCTAAAGAAAGCAGGGATGTGGCAAGAAATAACAGCAGCTCGAAATATTGTTGCACATCATGCTGTTAAGTCTTTTACACAATGTCAATACCAATGCAGCAGAGTCTTTCAATAATGTTGTCTGCAAGTACATTTCTAGTAAGCGAGTAAATTTTTCTTTGAGAGGAGGTTATCAAACCAGAAGTGACTTGTCTGTAATTGCTTACAACTCGGGCCCTCAAACGCAGTCATTTATTCATAAAGAGTTAACAAATCACAGTCCTGGAAGTATTACTAAAGCTCACATGCAGTGTAGGGAACGTTCAGCCGAGAAAAGAAAGTGCAGGAGAATAGACAACCCACAACAATTGAAGCGCAGGAAGTTACAGATGTCAGGTCCTGACAGCGAGTATGGCTGTGTTGAAGTAGGATTGCCCGACATGGAGCCAGACGTGTATGCGAAAAAGACCGCGGAGTTTCTTGCCTGCCTGCATCTAACAGATAAAGACCGAGATGATCTTCAAATTGCTACCAAAGGTCAAAGTGATTCTCTCCTTTGGAAAGTGGAGCGCCTCAAGCGACTGATAGCATCTTACTTTGGTACAATTTGTAAAATGAAGACATCCACCAAACGAGCTAAGTCTCTTGAAAATATTTTGTACAGCAAGTTTTCTGAGACAGCGGGCACGAGATACGGTTTGGAAATTGAAAGAAATGCTACTGAGGATTTTGAAGTTAACAGTGGTGAGAAGGTAGCTCGATGTGGCTTATTTGACGATCAGGATTGCCCATGGCTCGCGGCATCGCCTAACGGTCTTCCTGGAGTTGATGGAATTCTTAAAGTTAAATGTCCTGCTGGAGCCTCAAAGCTAACAGCAGAATAAGCAGTCAAAGAGAAGAAAGTTACATTTTGTAACACTGTAGACTGCAAAATGATTTTAAAGGAAGAACATGTACAGGGGCAAATGCACATTACAAATCAAAAGTATTGCGATTAAAAAAAAAAAACGACACTTCTTGGGAAGAAAATATGATTAAGAAACTGACTCATTTTTACATGGAAAGTCTCCAGTCTCCTTCCAGAGATAATTTATCCTCGCTACCCCAGGAACAAGGAAGTTAGGGAACCCAATAGTAATAACTGAATATGTTCATGTGAAAAGTTTTTTAACGTAGTTTGTGCCCAAGTCGACACATTTTAACTGTTGCTGAAGATTAAGGTTTTTTTATTACCTACTTGGTTATAAGTAAAAATGTTAACTGAAGTATGCTGTTCGGATGAAAGTTATTCCTGAATATATATGTGGGCCTGTAAATGAACAGATGAGTGCCATTGTCAGAACTTTTGCCTATAGAATTAAATATTGAAGTTCTGTATTATTTGAAATGCAGTATTGTAATACCTCCATAGACCGGTTACACGAAACTGCTCCTTAATCTGAGATCCTGTGATCTAGGATTAAATGTGATCCTGAGATCATTGTATAGAACGAACCGCGATTGGGTTCAAGCATTCTGGGTTTACTTGAACTCAGTTTCAACGCATAGGAATATGGGAGTTTTGAGGGTTGTAACCCCCCCCCCCTTTTTTTTAACCAAATTTTTTTTAAATTTCACATTAAAAATTAGTTATATTATTCCTGGCAGAAAATGCTATGTTTAGTTACGAAAACTGAAAAATAGAACTATCTTGCTCCTTCAATTTCAAAATTTTTCGTGGAGGACCCCC